>NW_019384287.1:1449630-1471012 GCF_000648655.2 Copidosoma floridanum | reverse complement strand
ACAATTTTTTTTTTTTTAATTTTACAACGGGTCTGTTAAAAAACCATTTTGTACCTTACACAAGTGCCAATATCTTTACTATTCTATTTATATTACATTTAAATTATACAATAACTTTTTTTTCTTTAAACAAACAAAATTTAATCCATCGTAAAAAAATACACAGTCAAAAAAAGGATTATTCTAGTCCACACAGAAGTCAAGTGACATGAAAATAATTTTTTTTTTAAATAATTTCCAAATTGCAAAGTATTTTAAGTTGTATTACAATGTTATTACAATGTTTTTATCGTGACCTGATTACGATATCTGATACCGTACTTTTTTAGTAAGACCTCAAAGTTTTTCTTCAAAACGTATATTTATAAAAATCTATGTAATATTTTGTAAATCTGCGAAATGGTTCTCGTAAATTTCAAAGCTATCAATGTTTGGAATAATATCAACGTTTGTTAAACACAATTTATTTTATTTAACTCTAAGCATATTTGGTCGAAGAAAATTTCTTTCGCCTTTGTTTACAATTAAACTGTTATAAGCTATGTATAAAGGATTTGCTAAAGTATTTAATCTATACTGAGCATCTTTATTGAGTCAATTTTGTGACATTTTGATAATCAGACATCTGATTAAAGTGCTGAAACATTACTGATGTTGATCAATGATTCATCATAGGATATGGAACCAAGCAACAGTTAAATACTTTTTATAATTAAACTATTTTCATAATGTAGACTCTAATTAGTGCAAGCATATAAAGAAAAATGTAATTAATTATTAATTTGGCCCTATATTCTTGAACAAAATAATATGACTAAGAGGCATACAAATTTTTGCAAGTTGCTGTTATGAGAAGTAAATGACAGGAAGTTGTTGACGAGCTAAATATGTTGAAAAAATAATCAGACTGTATATATTATCTTATTACGTCTAAATTTTTGATTACAGAGTGAAGGATGTATATATATATATTTTTTTACGATCAAATAAATTGAATTTTTTCCGTCAGGTACCAGCTGTTCGCCCCGAGAACTTATTGGCTCTTACTTACATAATGCATTTTTTTATTTCCTTGATCATTCAGTGTTCTAATGTCAAGTTTTATCGGGCTACTGCACTAATACAAGCATACGGCTGAAGTAGCTTGACTGCACCGTCACTCTAGTCGTAGTGGCCCAAGCAGATAACTGATGACTAGGTCTGCTTGGCTGTCAAGAAAAGGAAGTTTGTTTGAAGATTTAATTCTTAAAACAATTGTCCTTATAGGACAGAAAAACAACCACTTTCCAAGAGATTCGAGCCAATGACCTTGCTCGTGCGAGCTGAAATATGAGCTAAGAGAGAGAGGAAGGTAACTCTTACTTCTGTATAAATAGATTTTGTAAAGCGTTTACAGTTAATCAATTGATTTGTTTTTTTATATTTGATTAATCATGCGCGTTATTAAATTATTCATTTAGTCAAATTTTTTTTTCTTAAATATTCCTAAAGAAGTTCCCAGGAGCAACTTTTCTGCATATCAATAAATATTTATTATATCGCTTCTGAAGTACTACCATTTCTTAGCATTGGTCGGTAGTAGGATGTTAAACGCATCCTTTGCTAAATATTGTTGTTATACGTTAGTTGGTATTTTATAGCATTTTTATCTACAGTCTGTTAAAACTCACTAATAATCCACCAATAAAAGTGGAACTATTATTCTTGAATAATAAAATGTATCAAAATAATAAGATTAAAATTTTTGAAAGAAGTAAGCATCATTTGGCAACATCTAGAAATAATGTATTATTATCTCATGAAGTTGAATACTTAAAACTTCTAATTCAAGCTTGCGTTCGCAATTTTGTTGACAGTCATCATTTTTGCTTGGTTAACTTCTTGTTTAATAGCCGAGACCTTAGACGAAAATACTGGCTTTTTTGCCTCCATTAAGTTTCTCTGTAGATATCGGTTCATGTACTTGCATGTATCAATGTCTTAAGTTTGCTGAGAAATTAACCTTCTGTTTCATTTTTTTTTTCGACAATAAAGTGAAAAGTATAGATTTTTCTTTTTTTTCTGTAATATCTTCTCACCGATGCATGCATCGGTACATACCGTCCATAGAAAAGTTGTAGAAAATAAAATTTCATATGAAATAAGATGTGCAATGATATTTTCTATGCTATTGTTTACTTGCTAAGTTGAAAAATCGTGTTTTTTCATAATTTATGTACAAAAAAATGAACTAATCTACAAGCTTCAAAATTCTTAAAAAATGTTACTATTACCAATAGAAACAAGTCAAACAAATTTCAAGACGATCTCATTTTAACTTTATAAGTTTTTAATGATTACTTTTTTCGAAGCTGAACTGTATAATGTATCAAAATTTCTGTGGTCACACAATTAGGATCTTTCTGATCCAAAAAAATTTTAAAACTATTTAATTACATCTCATTGACATTAAAAAAAATGTCTATTATAACTGGTTTCATAACTATTTGCTTGAAAATCATAGTTTTTTGCACACGTATAAAACTACGTAATTTTTTTAATTTTTAAAATAAAGCTTTATCTACTTCGTAGCTGAAACCTGTTATCATTTTATAATTGAAAAAAATATTGTTTATCAACCAATTGGGCTGTAATTCACAGATGTTGCAGCTTAGATCAGTGAGTTNTGAGCAATTTCGCTCTTTTACACAGGGCAACGAACCCGCCCTCCGACATATAAACACTATCATTGTTTGTGTGTTGGTTCCTAATCTTAGAGTTTCCTCGGTACAGATAATATTCTTAGCCGATTGTTACCACCACCAATTAACCGGAGTTATACTCAAAGAAAGGGAAGTCGTAGAGTACATAGGACAAACTGGCAGAACTTTTCCTAAACGTTTAAAAGAACATGTTAAAGGCTTTATTAGTGGTACAGAAAAGTCAAATTATCCATCTCGTCTGTTAAAATGTATTCACGATTTTAATTATGATGTTAAAGTTCTTGTCAATTTTTCGACTGCTTTTAAACGCTAAAAAATCGTATTTCTTAGTAACATTGTGACATCCCATCTCGTGTACTCAATATTTATCATATCGTAATACAGAGTTTCGTTCTGGAGTTATAAAAAGCAGGTGCTCAGCAACCTTCAAACATCGAGCTGCATTCCAGCTTCTGCAATCGCGTGACGTATAACTTACTTCTTTTGAATTAAGCTATCATCGCAAAACTCGAATTACGCGTGCAATCTCCAACAATATTATGAAGCACTTATCTTACGACATCAATTTGCAGTAGTACATCCAAGAATGCGGATAATCAACAGTTCCAATATTCTTTACTGCATATGTCAAGAAGAAATATAATACACAATTTTGACAGAAACTTCTACTTTATGTTAAATCCGAGAGATCAGCAGTCTTAACCATTAATTACTATGTAATTATTGTACCACAACTGTACTCATGTCAATCGAGAGTAATTAGGTTAAGCTCTTGTTGGTCGTTTAGATCCTTAACCTGGTGTGTCCTTCTTCAATACAATAGTAAAAAACTTCTTGCACACACCAATACTCGCCTTTTCTCTTTCATCAACAGCTCTCAAGTCACTGCAAAGGTTAGAAAGTTAGTTCTGTTGCATCTTTAAAGTAAATTTAAGATTTGATTTGCTGATCAAGCTGCGTGTTAAAAGCGTGTATTTCAAGCAAATGTAAGACTTAGTTTAATGAGTAAGCCATGTAACAAAAGCTCGGGCAAACCAGGCTACTGTAGACTTGTCTAAAAAGTGAATTAAATAGGAACAAGAAAGAAAGGACCATCAACTTGGATTCCAACTTTAAACTTTAAAAGCAGAAGCCTAATTATTGTCATTGCCACGAGTATTCTCATGTAGAATGAGGATCATCGTTGCGGTCAACTTTGTAAAATCTTGAGACTGCATGCGTGCAAGCAGTGTCTGACCAACGGTCACAGAAGTAGTTAAGTTAAGAAAAACAATAAATTGTTAAGTCATTTTATATGCGAATCTGAAACTATATTATTTATATTATTTGTGAAATTAATTTTTTTCAGCTCAAATAAATCTACTGAATAATTAGATACGACACAACGTGAATTTCAAAAATAATGTCTTTTTAACATTCTTATTTGTATATGCGTGTGTCACATACGTAAGGACGTATATTATCATATCATTATTATTTTTACCTTTTCCGCTTTAAAATGTTAAGAATATACAAATAATTTTTGTCAAAATTTTCTGGAATATCCCTACAGCTGCATTACGAGCTCGACGGCCCCCTACCACAGTTCCGCGATTGCTTCCTTTTTTAAAATCAACTTATGTTATACTTTGGCCGTGTATAATGGTACGGCATTGCAGGATATTGTCGAAAAAGTCTCGATTAACAAAAGTATGTTTCAAAAATTAGTCTAGGTTAGCCCAAATCTTTTTGATGGCCATTTTTCGGAAGGATCTTTTTTCAACTTTTTTAAAGTTCACACAACACACATTATTATAAAATACACACTTATAAAACACACATTATTTCAAAGTTTAAAGTCATCATATCAAATAAAAGGGAAGTTATGGAATTTTGAAAAATGGCCAAAAAAGTGTTTTTTTGCAATTTACTAAAAAACTACTTGATCGATCAGAGCTCAGAAAAATTATTTGATTTGTATTTTTATTACGCATTTTTATTACGTTACACTTGATTTGTCGAATGCACAGTTTCTCCATAAATCGCAAAAAAGTGACTCTGACGATTTTTGCCTTTTTGAACTATTTTGCCCTATTGGGATCAGCATTCAAAATAATAATGTTATTTATGCTGTTATTGTCTAACAAAATAAACTTTGTAAGTCAATTTTGCAATTTTATGTAATAGATTTGAGAACTTTACCTGACTAGTATAAAAAGAATGAAACTTAAGTTATTTTTGCATACAGCGTAAACTATTGTTAAACAAGCTATATCTTTCTTATATGTACTTACCTCTGCACATTTTTTTTGACTGCTGTGTTAAGCGCGTGCGCTGTAATTCACAAAAGTCAAATATTGTGGCAGTTGTGGATGTGTGTTTGGCGTGCTCATGAAAATGGCTATCCGTACATAAATTTATTACAAGCCGTTTAACATGCTCTCATTAACAGTGATGTGCTAGTATTATTACTATTCAGAATTAATACAATTTGCGATATATGTATATAAAATATGCTACTGTACTTAGTATTTCTCTCTTAATGATTTTTTGTACTATAATAAATTTTAAAATCAACTTAAATTTGTTCATTATATCTGTGGTCCATACATTTTCAAAATTTTTCAGTAATTATGTTAATAAAAAATATGACTTTCCAGTGTTTAAGAGCAGCTGAAAGAATTGGTGAAAAATTTTACGCCATGTTTTGAAAATAAATAATTACTTTCTATCATAATAATTATGATGATCTGTTTTATCTCGTCAAATGAACTTAAATTGTGTAAAAAATAATTTATCCAGGTAAAGCAGAAGCTGAGATATTCAGAATTATAAGGTCGATTGATTTTGAAGTTGCTTGTTTGGTTGCTGTAGAGCCGCGTTTCCTGAGCCGCCGCGCTGCACTAGTCCGCTGCTTCTCCCACTTCATTAAATTTTTGTCTTGTTTTGACGTCCTAATTGTTAAAATATTAATATTTGAGTAAAAACAATTACTGTTTGGAGCCTTTTACCAAATACAATGAAAGGTGATGATTTTAAATGTATGTTTTCAATGGAGATACTTATTTTAATTGTGCAAGAAATTTCTTCAGACCACACTACTCACCTGTATCATACAGCTAACAATCCCAAATCACATGAACCATTATCTTTTTATTAGGAAAATAAGTTTTTTCCTTAGTGATCATCGTACTTACTGAACCCTCATATTTTTTATAATGCTTAATTATAATAATGTTTATAAATTTTCCAGTACATTTTCTTCCTTACACAGTGTATTACTACTCAACACTAAAGTTATGTATTTTTTATTTGTTTTAACAGGCAGTCATATGACGTGACCATAAAACTAAAATTGGAAGGAACATGTATGAGTAGTGAAAACACGTTAGACCTCAAGAATCCATATTTCCGGTATACAGGATCGCCTACACCACTGCCACCTGGACTTAATAGTATATCACCTAGTGAATCATATTGGAATACTATAGATGCTCAAGGAGCCCGTCAAGCAATGAACATGGTTAATGGATTATCAGTGAATGGGTTGGGAGAAGTTTCGATTGATGCAGAAACTGCAGTAAACACAAATAATATAAATAACTTGGGTAAATAAAGAATGTTATTATTATTAAATAATACAGATGAAGAAAATTTTCAATCAAACATTGAATAGATGAAAAATTTTTATTGATCTACTTGGATTAATTTGGACCCTAATTTATCTTATATTTTTTAACATAGTATACAAATAATATAAGTTGTTCTCTACATTTTCTATAATTCTATGCGTACAATGCCTAAATTTTTTGGTTTGCATTGATATGTGACAAATTATTATCATTTTATGCCAACAGTTACTCAATCATTTTTTCGGAAAAACTACTAGAAATATTACTACTAGAAAGATAACTCATTTAGAATTAATTTCAGCATGTTGTAATTTGAATATTTCTATCTTCTTAAAGATACAACTTTTATATGGGCAGGTAACTACTGTCTTATGCTTTTTTCACCTGAGAGTAAAAGTTGGAGTGAAAGGGTTTCAATTTATCAATTCAACGCTGTGGCTTTAAATAATATGTGCGATATTTTCCCTGATATTTCCTAAGTTGGCTTAACTAATGTAACAGCATAGTTATCTAAATAATGAAAAAGTTGATAATAAGTAAATGTAAGTTGAATTTTTTTCAGGCCCCAGATCATTAGCATGCCAACCTAAAGAATCCAAGTAATGATCAAATGTAGAAGAAACTTTTTATCCCCTTTGATTCCTATTCCTTTTTCATCAGCTCTGAGCTTACAATCACTAAAATTTTCTTACTATATAGTGTTGCGCATATGTACACGTAATTACTAGATGCATGAGATCAAAGAGTAGTCTATCTAAGCGTTCATGGTAAGAATACTTTGTGATTCAGTTTCTCCAGCAATTATAAATTCATTAAAAAATATGTTAAAATAGACGCTAATATTATCTAATTAAAATATTACTGAATGTTAAAGTTAGTTCTAAGAGTTATTTTGGAGTAGTTTGACAATCCCACAATTAATTTGTTCACTTTTACAGCGAAAACATAGAAGCAAATACATTTCAATCTTTATTACAAGATAGATATTTATGTGTATGTATATAAGAAGGATGTGCTTTTCCTCTTTATTATTGACAGGACATGTTATACTCAGTTGTCAGGAAAAAATATGGCTGCTTTTTAGCTTTTGTTACTTTTAACTAGGCACTGAGAATGATGCAGCAGTCAGCCAGTAAAATCATTCTGACACGAACAAATTTGAAGTAATATAATAGTCTTACTACAATGATAAGCATAATGATAAAATTTAATAATTGATTATACCATACCACCCATTAAAAAAGGTTTCATTACGGGTGTAAAAAAAAAAAGTATTTTTAGCAGAATAATGATTTTTTAAAAGTTTTGATTAATTTTTAATTTAAACTTTTATTTTAAACAATCTCTTGTGGTTATAAGATGCGAGTTATCTACCCTGAAAATTTGAGTCCCTGAAACACCTTTAGATACCACAAGTCCATGTCCCCAGGCACATTGCAACTGTAAAACTTAAGACAGGAAAAATACAGAACTTTACCTTATTTCGTTGGTGGGCATTGGAGGCAAACTAGGCATTATGGGGGGTGGTAATGGAGGGAGACTAGTTAAGAGAATTGTGAAGTTGTAGCAAGGTTTGTGTAGAATGCTCTATGCAAACAACTACATTAAGTTGGCTATTGGATTTTTCTTTATAATCTTCATTTAAGTTTTGACATGTGCTTTGATTAAAAAAACTGAAACCTTAGTAAATTACATATCAAAACTTAAACGAAGATTATAAAGAAAAATCCAAAAGCCAAAAAGTAAGAACGTTTACATCAGATTCCATAGTTTGACAAAACTCTCAAATTATAAAATACAATAAACCATTAACAACAGAATTTGTTATTGATACAGTTTCATACTCGGGACTTTCGGAAAATTTTAATTTATGTGTTCACCGTAAAGAGTTACAAGATATCTATCTTAAGGTAATATTTTGAAGTGATCTCTCTTTTTTTACTAGTTGGGTAGGAAAGTCCGTTATTTTATTTTTTCTAGAAGGTTTTAGCTGGAGTATTGGTGACATTAAAAATTATTTAACGAAAAATGAGAAACTTACTATGTTTTAGCATTATGGGAACAGACTGTCTTACATATCAGATTAAAAGAGTTTTAGTCTGTTATGATGTGGAAAAAGATTAACTTAACAATTTTTGATACAAACTAATATCGTGATTAAATACATCTATTTTAATTGTTTTAAATATAGTCGAAAAAAATTTTAAATTTTAATTTATTGAAGGCTATTTAATGCAATCACTATATGCATATAGGTGCATATACTATTTTAAAAAAATTTTTAAATAAAGAAAAACAATTAAAAATCTCTTCATAGTGCTATTTCAATGTAACGAAAGTCCAAGATATATGCAGAAACACTGTCAGGATGCAATAGCGATATTAAGAAAATGTGGTAGACCATAACTATTTATAAAAGAAACATGTTATCATAAATGCAAAAAAAGTAAATTTTATCCAAAGTTTCAAATAACCTAACACCAAATGATGTTTCAAATATTTCAGTTAGATTATTTTATTTTAATTTTTAAAAAAATATTACGCCTCAACAAACTGTTTCACTTAATTCTGCGAAAATTTCTTAGGGTAATGCGTAACTCACAAAATTAGTTATTAAACACATGCTTCATGGTCCTCATACAAAATACAGTCCATTTATACTAATCAGAAGTGTACAAAAAATCTCCCAAAAGCTTTTACAAATGTACAACATTTCAAACTACGTTCTAAACTAACTGTTACCTGCAATGGAAAAGAACAAAGAACTAATCTGATAAACATGTTCGCAAAACGTTTACAAAAGATAAAATTTTAGTAGATGATTAAATAATTGTACCTCATAAGAAATTTTTATCGACAAAATACACATTTTGTTATCGTTAAATGTTGTGCATCAATCCAAAGCATCAAATGCATTCATGACATAGCATACGTTTGAATTTGAAAATAAAAAGACGAAGGAACAAATAATTCACTGAAATAGGTAGTTACATTAGTGCTAGACATGTGGATCTAATGAAAGCACCTTGGGGACTACAAGAATCGTTTATTTGTTCTAAAAGTCATGCAGTCGAAATTTAGTTCTCTTCCTTGGAAGTAAACAAAAACTTATATTAAATTAAAATTATTTTGAGAATAGTATAAAACTATCAAACGCAACTAACAGCTTGAGTGTAATGAAATAAACATGATTACGTTGCGAAATTTATAAAGTATGTAAACATTTTACTAACAAACTAAAAATTTGGGAAAAAAGAGAAAATGTCATGAAAATCATTGCAATAGGTAGATTGAACATAATATCTCCAAAAAAATTATAAACACTTTGTCCTAGCTCATTTCAATGGGAACAAATAGTGCAACACCTTTTGGAGATAAAAAATGTAAAGAACTTGAATGCAATTCTAAAATTGTCAATATTTTCGAAGAAACAATTACGTTTAAATTTGCTAATCACATAAGACAATTTTTGACGTGGTTTTTAGTTTTGGAAAATATATAAGGTAATTAAATACAAAATAAATATAAAAAATGTTACAGAAAACTTTGTTGATAAGAGATATGATGATGCTATGTTATATATTCAGTATATTTTTGAATTCCAATATAAATCAAGTAAATGTTTTGATTTTTCTATAACGAAATTATTTAAAGGCACAAAAAATCTTATGCATAGAGAAATATTTTTGACTAAAAAAATCTTTGACTTATTGTATATAAATTCAAATAATGATAAAAAAAATTTCATACAATTGGCGAAAAAAATGATGATATTTTTTTATTAATAGTTCTGGAGATTTGAGAAAAACTTATTTAGGTAAGACATTAGGTTATTCTTTTATTTCTCAAGGTAAAAAAGTAATTTTTCATGTATCTTATAATGTAAAGTTGTAAGACTATATTCAGTTACTAATCCACTCCCTCGTCCCCCCTCAAAATTTTGAATTTCTTTCTAGCCCCCATCTCAAAATAAAGGAACAAACTTAAAATTTCTGAATCAGCTAAAATAAGTTTATTTAACAAATTTACGATAGTATGCGATTGACAGCAACATGACACTCTCAAGTGTAATTACATTTCTTGTGCCAAAACTTTTTGCGTATAACTAGCTTATCCTATCATAAAAAGAGTGATGAGCAAACCTTTAACTAATAATAAAAGTTACGTATTGTATGTAATTTTTATCAATATTGCAAATTTATTACCTGTTTTCTCACAACTTTAGTTCAGGAATTTTGTTCAAGAGCCTAAAGTTGAATAGAAAAGAAGTATAAAAGCCTATAGATTTGGGAATGGTTTAGCTTGATTTCTTGGAGTTTTGACAATTAGGGATGCGAATCTAAACTCAATCGAGTCTACAGATACATTTTTCTAAAGTTTATAGTTTTGAAATTCTCAGGTAATTGTCGTGTAATAATGTGATAGACGCCGCGCGCTGCATAGTAAGAGAAAATGGCCCAAAGCTACAATATGACGATTGAGGGCGTGTAAACAACTCATTTAATAAAAAAAGTTAAATGGAATTTGTCAATTTAGAATTTTTTCTAAGATTATGAAGAAACATCAAAAAAATAATACACAAAAGAATAAGTTTATTAAAGTTTATGCAATAATTAAATAAATTAACCTCTTAAAAGGGATAAAACAGAATGAAGGTTACAGCTGATTAAGGACAAACTCCGGGTATAGTAGTTTTCGTAAGAATTTGCTGAAATTGAAATATGTGTGAAATGAAAGTGTTATTTACACGTGTGCGAAATTTCAACAGGTGTTTCCTTACTAAATTGCGAACTATTCAGTTTTAAACATTGTCGATCTGACAGTGCAGTATATCTATATATATAATCTTGGCGAAAAAAACACACACTAAACAACAAATTTTCGCAGTATTTTCCCCAAAAAATATTATGTAATAAACGAATTCTTAAGGGAAAAAATGAGTACAAGTCTTATAGGCCTTTCCATATTAATTATTGAGTAACAATAATTTCAATAACACCTCATTTGGCCTCTGCCGAGAGAGAAGCAGACGCCCCAAGCAACTTGACAACACTGCAACATCCTGTTACTTACTGAGTACAGAACAGTCAGACGACGGTCACGAAAAAAGCCCAACTCAAATTTGCCTAAGTAAACTGTTATAGTTTGATAAGAGTTAGCGTTTTTAATTGCTACTTTATTCTTCACAAATCTACCGTTTTTTAAATTTCTTACTTTATTCGGCATTTTTGTTGTCGTATACATAACCTGATTGTAAATGTAAAAATAAGCAGAAAGTCTCTGTACTCGCCTCGCAGCACCTAATCCTAACGGCCAGAGTACATATATATGGGGAGAATCACGTCAACTGTCCCAGCGCCGCGGTGGACGGCCCGCGCGGGCGTAAAACACGACGTTTTCAACTCGTCGTTTCGGTGTCAAAACTTTGATAAAAAAATTATCTCAAAACATATTCTTACGTATTTTTTCCTCAGCTTTCCAGTGGTGGCATTGGTTTTTCAAAAATTTGCTCCCATAACCTCGAAAAATGCACTTGTTTGAAAAACACGTTTTATCTCCATGATCTTCAACTTTTGTAATTTTTTTGATAATCTAGATCGAAAGATGAAACATTTTTACGTAGATATCGACAATAAAAAAAGAGGGGTTTTTCGTTTTTATAACGTATTTAAACGACGAACGAGACGATGCGAGCCGCGGCCATGCGCGGCAGCAGCGCGCCGTCTGCTGCCGTCTCTCTGACTGGATGTAAGCAAATACACCTAACCGTGACGGTTTGCCCTTCGCAAGAAGTTTCGATTGATTAATTAAATATAAGTATTTATTACTTTTATGACTCGAGGTTGTGCTATTGTAAGTCCAAGTTTTCGTAGGTCTTACTGCAAAGAAACGAAGGTTTTTTTAGTAGCAAATCTGACTACGAAGAAACTTCCTTAAGATTAAAAGACGAAATTTCCAGTGCGAAACAGATTCCAGGGACACTGAATTATCATGCGCTTATTCCCATTAAGGATAATTAATTAATGTTAAAGAAAACTTCTTTGAGTAACCAGTATGAAATTTTTCCGAAACTGAAAGAACGTAAAACAAGTGTCACTTCGATTACCATGCCTAAAATGAAAAAGAGAACGAAATAAAACAAATTTGTTTTTATTTTTTACTTTATTTATGTAAATATCTAATATTTAATCAATATTAATCATTATTTATTTCTTTATTATAAAATTGTTGTATATATAAATAAATTTTATCAAAACATTTGTTATTTATCCATTGGAAACCCTGATTAACTAATTGTTGTTTACATCGCCACTACTACATTATATATTATATAGCCAAACAGACTCACCGTAGCAGACGACACGCGGTGGACGCGCTGCTGCCGCCGCGGCTCGCATCGTCTCGTTCGTCGTTTAAATACTTTATAAAAACGAAAAACCCCTCTTTTCCGCCCTCGGGTGGTTTTGGGAGGCTGGTACTTCCTCAGGCGAAAAAGCAGTTATCCGGAACTCGTTCAAAAAGTCTCCTTTACGAACCTCGTTACGTCCCTTGCCTTCGGCTCGGGCCGGAAACCTCTCGGTTCGCAAACAGAGACTTTTCAAACTCGTAGGAAAACTACCATTTTCTATTGTTGAAATCTACGTAAAAATGTCTCATCTTTCGATCTAGACTATCAAAAAAATTACAAAAGTTGAAGATCATGGAGATAAAACGTGTTTTTCAAACAAGTGCATTTTTCGAGGTTATGGGAGCAAATTTTTGAAAAACCAATGCCACCACTGGAAAGCTGAGGAAAAAAAACGTAAGAATATGTTTTGAGATAATTTTTTTATCAAAGTTTTGACACCGAAACGACGAGTTGAAAACGTCGTGTTTGACGCCCTTGCGGGCCGTCCACCGCGGCGCTGGGACAGTTGACGTGATTCTCCCCATATATAGTAAGGTCGGTGACGATATGTTGCAGTGTCGTCAAGTTTCTTATGTGTTTGCGCATCGTCTGCTCATGCAACGAAAAAAAGATTCTCAACTTACATAAATTTAGATTGAGAACCACTGTTCCCGGAGTTCGTCCTAAACTGCTCTATTTTGCCCCAAACGATTTTAAAGATTTAATTTATAAAATTTAATACTATTATAAAAAATGACATTTTAATATATTTTTGCCTTTATAGTGATGTTTATTAGTACCTAATCGCATGATCATAATTTTTGGTATTTTAGTTTTTTTCTTGGCTCCAGAAGAATTTAAAATAAATAAAAAACTCACACAAAAACACTTTTTTATGTAAAAATGTAATCTCAAAGTTATAAACTGTAAAATTTCTTCAAGTATTTAAATTAAAATAAAAATTTTGAACAGAATGGTACCTTAAAAAAAAAATATATATATACATCTTTCTTTATCATATGGTTCTTCTAGCAGGACTTTCCACTCATACCGGAAAATTTTTTTGACTCCCTCAACACCCTGCCCCTTAAAGTATGAGAAGGTTAATTTGTTTTTCATTCCCACCAATCCCCTGTTACAAATTTTAAGAAGCCTCTAATGTCTCCTCTGCTCCCCGCGACTTTAGTCATAACGAATCTCAGCGCCCCTTGGATCAGCTTTTATTAGCTGCATTATTTAATAACTTTCTTTATTTAAACTGAAATGTTAACATTTTCTTTAACTTCTTGTTTCTCTCTATTATATTTTGTTTATTAAGCTAAATAACTCTAACAGTAAAACAATTGTATTATATGTATGAATGTATACTTTTTTTTTCTTTTACACAAAGTAGAAAAAAAGATGAACTTTATTTCATTCCTTACAAGATATGTAAAACTGAAAGGATTATTGAAATATGCAATCAATACTATCAATAATAGTTGAAGAATTTCCTCTACTTCTCTACCTCCTTAATGTAGTAATCCATATTTCAAAAATTTTGTCTGATTTTGAAATAATTTCCTTTAGCTCTAAAACAGAATACATTTTTTTTCCACACTGGCCTTGAGATAAATATATTAGCTTAATCCTGATGAATGTTCAATAAATCCACATACTATTTTTATACTATTTTTATTAGCCGTTAACAATTTTTTTTTTAATATAATAAATGTTTTTCAGTAACCAATTCGTTAGACGGTGTAGGAATTGACCATTTTCAAACAACAAATATTGTTTATAAAAAATTTACTTAAAATTGCCATAGCAAATGCTAGCTCTAAAAAATGGCTTTTATTATAGTACACTAGATAATAATGATAAATTACCTGTATTTAAAGTTATGGTTGGTGTAAAATTTTTATTTCCCAGTTTTTATTCAGTTATTGTTTTTGCTTAAATATCATACTATAATGGTTTTATAATTTGCAGTCGTGTACCATTGCATAAACCATCACGTATACTCAATTTCTTATTAACATTAATATGGCTCCAACTTTTGAATAAAGTTCATAAAGTAGTAGTCCTTAACAAAAACGATCTAACGTTTAAAACACAAAAAATTTATATAAATATTATTGTTAGTAAAACTATTATTTTTGTAAGTTTCACAATCTATACTAACTATAGTCAGTTGATACAGTTTTGTTAGGTAATTCGAAACTTTTTGGTTAGGAAATAACTATGTATCGAGAAAAAGTAGTATGACTTTTTTAATAACAATAATTGTTATAAGTTCTTCAATGCCTGAGAATTTCGAATGTGTCAATTTCCTATTTTCTGATTAATAAATAATTAACTATTAGTAAATAATTTGACAATATTTATCTCCATTTAACAAACGTATATTGATAGTTGTGGAGCAAAAACATTTTTTATTTAAAAAAATGATGATCTTATAGTTTCAGCTATTACCATACTTATATTACTGTTTTTCATGGCAGACAGGATTTTGTGAAAATTTCTTACTAACACAATTTATGTGTCTGTTACAATGTATGTTTGTATTACACCAATAACCGAAAGCCCCATCTACTATTTCTAAGTGTTTTTTTAGAATCCAGGAAGGATCATCCTAAATAATAAAATCAACATTACGTATTTTCTTTTTTTTTTTTATTTTATTTTTCAACTACATTTTTTATTTTAATAAAGTCCAGAGTTGAACGAAAAGTCTTATATGACTGTTTATTTCATTTAAAAGCAATAGCGATGCGATTGTTACATCCCAACTTCTATAAGTGAAGGGCGCAACTCGTAGCTTCGTTCTACAAACGAATAAATTCAATTTTTGTTTGCCAGGAACCAGCCGTCGGCCCAAAGACCTTATTTGCTTTTACTTACAGTATACTTTCTTTTTAAATCGTTGACTCGGCGTTGTGGTGTTAGGTTTCTCCGAGCGATATGTATGGAGTGGTGTACGCTGAGCTGGCGTTGACTTACTGTTAGAGTTTATGTCTTATATGATACGGTACTAGCTTATCTTGATCATCTTTTTATCTTAAGTCCTTGTAAAGGTCTTTGTCATACAGTGTCTATTTTGTTTTTCCTCAATATTCAATTTATTCATTAAGGTAAGAATTATATGTCAATCAATTAGAATATTGGATTTTGAAATGTTCCATGTGATTAAGTAATTGGAATGTTTTCGAATAAAGAAAATTATTTTTATCAACAATCAAGTTATGTCTTATCTGATGATTTAATAAATTTAGAAAAATCGGAAATAGTTAATTTTACAAGTAGTATAAATAATAAAGTTTCAGATTCGTATTTATAATGTTATACAATTTATAGTTTCCTTAACTTAACTAACTTCTATGATGGTTGGTTAGCTGTTGCTTTCGCGCACGCAGTTGCAAGATCTTACAAGGTTGACCGCAACGATGTTCTCAATCCTACACGAGAGCACTCGTGGCGATGACAATAATGAGGCTTTTGCTTTTAATGTTGGAACCTAAATCGACGGTCCTTTCTTTCTTGTTCCTTCTTGATTCACTTTTCAGGTGAGTTTACAGTGGCCTGGTTTGCTCGAGCTTTTCCCACACAGCTTAGTCACCGAACTAAGTTTTATATTTGCTTGAAATGGACACTTTTAACACGTAGCTTAATCACTGAACTAAGCTTTACATCCGCTTAAAAGACGCAACAGAACTCACTCTCCAACCTTCATAGTTTTAAGATGGGTAAATCGAACAATGAGGCTGATTCATTTTTCAATTTGTAATGTTGGAAATTCATAAAGTTAGATTGTAAAAGAGCCCAGTCCTTTTTACTATTGACATATTCGTTGTAAAATAAGTTTCACATTTTCTCAATATATTATTGACAGAATTGTTTTTTCACTTTTAAAAATACAAAAAATTGTAGTAGTTGCGTAGAAGGCATTAATTTTCTAGCTTTTATAAAANTATAAATTATATAAATCTGTGATTGTAAAAGTTTTAAAAATAACAAGGCGTTCTTTGTCACGTAAGAAAGACGCTTTTTCATCGAAATATCTAAAAAATAACCTTTTGTGAATCCTATATTGATATATTACTGCTCTAACGCAGATAATTAAATGTTTTTTCTAATTAAAGTATAATTTTATTATTTTATATACTCCTTATTACTAACATGGTCGTATTACCTAGATGATACTAGTATTTTTATAACGAAACGTATTGGGTTGCTTAAAACAAGTGACATGGATAATCTTTGACCAATCTAATAATTTTTGTCAGATATTTAAAAAAAAATTAAAAAACAAGAGTATTTTTCGTATTAATAAATTGGTAAAAGTTCATAAATAATTCACTCAATTAGTAAATTACTAAAAATACTTTTTTATTTATACAGTAACTCTGTGCCGTTACGTGTAAGTATAAAAATTTGATTTTTTACAAACTTTGTATATTGTTTAAATATAATAGTAAACGGAATGTTATATGATATATCTTTCTATATTACATAGTTGTATAGATAAAAGCAAATTTTAGCTCTTCCTTGCCCTCCACCCCCTCTTCGCTCTCGATTATCCCTGCTCTCCTTAAGCTCTCCCGCAGTTTACCCCGAGTTCCTTCTCACATCACCCAGTTATTTGCTTATTTTTACGTGATTCTTAATCCAACAATATTTAAGCAAGATACTTCTTGCTCCCCCTCACTCTCGTCCACTTATCATTAGCTTTCTCGGTCTCCTCTACCCACAACTTAAGTTATTAAGTTTTGAAAACAAGAATTATGTATTTATAAAGATACAAGAAACGCGCGAAATCTTAGCGCGCCAACAAAGAAACTTTTCAAATGAGTTCTTAACTCGCGTAAATTCAAAGTCATAAACGTAATCAAGATAACAACTATTTATAAAATTCAACCTTTCATTGACGATTGTACAAACTTTCCTTTTCTTTCAGGGTAGAAAATCATCCGAATTATCCTTTCAAAGATGAATTACACTGAAATGCGAGGACATGAAAATATACTTATGATTAAAAAAGAATGTTAATTTATTTTGTAAAATAATGTATTGTGTACGATGATTTAAAAAAATGTTGCTTTTTCCTAAGAAAAGTTGTTATGTTTTCTGTTCCATCAATCATTATTTAAATTTCTTCACACACATATANAAAATTAAATTATAAAAGTATTTCCACAATACACAAAAAATATGTAGTTCAAGACAATTTATTTTTGCACGTTGTTTATTGCATAGGCACGTCAGTAATCTAAAGTAGTTGTTTTAAAGACTTCTTAACTTCCAAAGTTAAGGTAGTGATTGGTTAAAAATTCACGAAAAAACATTATTTCAAGACTGTTTTCAATGCAATGAATGTCCAAGGATATTAAAAAAAATAACAAAGAATTTTTCTCTTAAGAATTACACTCTTTGTGAAATATCTTGAAAAATAAAAACACACTCTAATTGATATTGTAAGGATAATAGTAACTGTACTTTAAAACCTAGAGAATTATTTTAAAAGGTTACTTTTAAGATTATTATTGTCATTATCATTACGGTTGTCATCATCATTATCATCATCATAATTGTTATTATTCTCCTTATCAGTACCTCTTACTATCATCATTATTATGATGATAATTATCATTATTATTATTAGTATTATTGTTGCTATTATTATTATTATTTTTGTGATTGTTTTTATTGTTGCTATTATTATTATTTTTGTGATTGTTATTATTATTATTTTTGTGGTTATTATTATAACTATAAGTATAACTATTGTATATTGTTATCTTTGCTATAAAGCCCAATCGCTTTTCTTACAGAATTGATAACGAAAGTATAATAATCTAATAAGAGTACAATTTTATTAGAATCTAAATTGGCTAAAAATTTTAATATTTGCAGCTCAACAAAAGATAAGCCATTTAATATTTTAAATTACACATACTTGGACAAGTTATAATAACGCGAAAACACAATTGTACATCTATTAATATTTTCATTGATATCTGGGTAGGACCCCAAACACTTTCTAACAATATAAGTGTGATGAACATATTCGGATTTACATGTATTGTAAGCAATGTGGTTATTTATAAAAAACAGAACAGTTTTCAAATCCTTGAGCAACATTTATATTAATTCATAAAGCATACAGCAAAACCAAATTTTAATATACCATAAGTCACTATTTCATACATTTAATTAGAAGACCTCTATAATATGTTGAAGGAGGGGTTAGCAATAAGAGTTTGCAGGATGGCGAAGTCTCACTAGTATACGTATCTTTTTATGTAATAAAACTGTTTGTGTCTGGCATTTCACACAAATTCCCTGTAGTCTGGCCGCAAAAAACGTTAAAATCTATAATTTTCTCCCTTATTTTAACTAAGTTTACTTTTTGTCCAGATTTCACAACCCCCACAGAGCCACTCAAAAGCTTACTAGCTTGGCCCCTGTAAAAAATTTTTTTAATATAAATTTTCCTATATTATATAGTGATTGTAAAGGGTTATTCCAGATTATTCCCGGCACTCCCTCAGTGCCCCGCTAGCCCCCTTCTAAGAAGGGTGAAATTCCATTAGTAATTGCCTTATTTTCATTATGTTAAATTTTTCTTGAGCCCCCTTTAACCCTGTTAAGATCCCCCCCACTAGATTTTACAGAACCCCCGCTCAGCCTGTCCGTCACCCTCCCTAAAGAAGGGTAAACTTTCTTTGGTTTTCTTCTCATTTACATTTGGTTTAACTTTTGTGTAGCCCTTACCTCACTTTTATACAACCCAATAACTAGATAGTCCAATAAGTTTCCGTCACGATTTAAAAGAGCTACTTTGAGCCACCCAGGGGCATCTCTAAATAAGGTGAAAGTATGTGGGTTATTACGTCATTTTTAATTCAAATACTTTTTCCTACATTCTTCAAGAAAACGACCTCAGCCTCTTCACAACGTTTAAAGACAGTGTCCGAGTAATGCTCTAATATTTGCTCTAGCGCTTTTCAGACAGCTCCTATCACTTCCTCGGACATTATTTCTTTTATATAATTTGTTAACACATCTATACTCCACCCTAGAGGTAGTAATATAGTGCTGGTTTTTTTTTTATTTTAAGTAAGTACATTAATTGCATTATTTTGGATCATCATAAAAATTGTTGAAATTTTTAAATGACTCTGACTCTTACGAAAGGGATGTTAAATCGTAATGTAGTCAGAGTTTCACGTTTAGTTGTTTTTATACCGTGCACATACACAAATGACATAGTATACGTACATAATACCATCAAATAAGAATCGCAAGCAGTTCCTTGTGAGACACACGTAAACAGATCATGTTCTCCTAATACTATAAATAAAAAGGGCCCTTAAATTATGTACATCAAGTTAGTCTTCTTTCTAATTTGACTTAACGAGATTCTTTCGAGATTCGAGACTCTTTATTGTTTAAATAAATTGCGCAATAGAATCATGTATAATTTAGTACTATTGCAAAAGTATAAAAATTTGATTTTTTACAAACTTTGTATATTGTTTAAATATAATAGTAAACGGAATGTTATATGACGGGTTATTCTTTTTACAAGTAATATTGATGTTTTACTTNTTTTTTTGTCGGATCCATATTTTTTTTATCATCAAATGTGTAATATTCTGGAATATTAACACATTTTACTGTACTGTAACTAACCTTAACTTGCTGTTTTATTAAAAAACTGTGTTAAATTGTCAAAATTTAAAAATTATTCTCTCGAAAATTTTGCTAGAGGAGCATTAGCTAAAAGATTAATTGGTGAGCATATTATAAATTTATAACTCTAGTATAGTATGTATGTATTATATGACGGGTTATTCTTTTTACAAGTAATATTGATGTTTTACTTGTCCATGCCATATCTGAAATCTTTTTTTCTTGAAAAACGAAATAACAATTGACTTTTTAAATAGTTGTGTTTTTTCTCAACCTCCTAGTGCATTAATAAAAAAATTTGTACCTTTTTGATGACTCATGATTTTAAAAATCGTGATTAGTCTTCGTTTAATTAATAATACATGGAACAAAACGTATAAGTACAAAAAATAATTTTCTTTATGGTACTGTTATTTTTTTTTAGATCAATTAGTGTTGTTGAAAGTAAATTTAATTTCCCACATGATTTGTCTTTTGACTGTAAAGTTTTATTTATGTGTAAAAGTGCACGATTTTCGTATTTTTTCAACTTTCAAAATTAGACTAAAAAAATTAAATATTTTACTGGTATTTAAAAATGAAGGGGTTGGCGCATGAAGCTTACAGGGGGCAAAGCCCCTCTAATATAATATATACATATATGTTTTCATTTTTTAAATTTATTTTCTACTTCATGCCTTTTGGGCTTACAGGGCTTCCGTTACATTTCTAACAACTTTGCATATTTTGAATTATTAATACTATATAATAACCATCTTTTCTTATTTATCTTTCTACAAACGAAATAAAATAAAGTGTCTTAAAATCATAATTATAAACAGAATTCAATTAAAAGAAACAATAAAAACAAATAGATTATTATAAACAAAACTAAAAACATTTTTTATTTTTATAAGAACATGACTACATTCAATACCACTCTTTACATAGTCTGTTACAGTCGTCTTTTATCACCATCTTTTCCCACTTTTATTTTTTACCACTTTTCACTTTCTTCTCTCTTCTCT
>NW_019384287.1:1428477-1449261 GCF_000648655.2 Copidosoma floridanum | reverse complement strand
CGAGCCGATACAGAGGTTGCGCCCCCTCTAGCCAAAATCAGGCAACATTTCTTGCATGTAAACAAACGGTTTAGAACATATATACATACGTACAGCTGCTTGTGATTGGCACTTGGCAAGCTAGAGAGAGAACGACGATCCTCTCCTGCTGTCTTATTCAGCCAATCACAAGCAGCTATACGCATGTGTATATGTTTTAAACCATTTGTTTACATGCAAGAAATTTTGCCTGATTTTGGCTAGAGGGGGCGCAACCTCTGTATCGGCTCGGAGCGAATACTCGATGCACTCTTCATAGCAATTTTTGCTTTTCAATTCCTCTCTTCTATGTGTCTTTCACTGGTGCCATTCTTCTGTAGAATATATCCAAGATATCTTTTTTCGTCTACTCTTTCTAAATCTTTCTCTCCCCACTTTCATACTCTGTTTTTTTTTTTTTTTTTTTCAAACACTATGATTTTTGTATCACTTAAGATCATTTTCTTCTTTTCAAATTTCTTTTTAAATCCCCTTAACATCTTCTTTAATTCTTCTTCCCTGTCAGCTATGAGCACAATGTCATCTGCGTACGAGAGGCATCACACTTTTTTATTTTCCATACTACATATTCCTACTTGCCCTTTTTTCAGCTCTTTCTACAGGTCTGCCAAGGATACGTTGAATGAAGTTGGGCTCAAGGGACATCCCTGTCTCACTCCTTTTTCAGTCGGAAATTCCTCTGATATGCCTTCTTTTACTTAAATTACATTCCTTGTTAATTTATAAATATTTATAATTCTATTACTTAATCTTTAATTAATGTCCATCTCATACTAGTCTTTCTCCTAGTTTATCCCTATTCACCCGATCAAAATCTTCGTTAAGATCTATAAAGCATGCAAAAACCTTTCTTTTTGGTTTGCTCATTTTTTCCTTAACTATATGATTTAACGTGTAAATTGCCTTTATTATTCCTCTCCCTTCTCTAAATCCGAATTGACTCTCTGGTAACTTCTTTTTAATTTCTTTCCTCAAAAATCCGTTTAGAAATGTTTAGAAAGTAAAGAATCCGTTTAGGAAGTAAAAATGACCACATCATGTAATTAGTTTTACTTCAAATGGTCTTCTACCACTGCAGAAATCTTTCAAAGTATTGTTTATTATTTCTTTAACTTTATTATAAATCATACTAGCTGTATCCTAAATTATCACATCTGCTTCTTGTGATACTTTTTTATCCAACGCTTTGTCTAAAAAAAAAGTATTTAACTAGAACAGCCTGACCCAGCAACAAAATAACATCTATTTTAACAAATTGCATTGGATAAAAAATTTTATCATTTATTTTATTTTCTAAACAAAGATTTGAAACGTGTAGGAGCATTAGCTAAAAGATTAATTGGTGAGCATATTATAAATTTATAACTCTAGTATAGTATGTATGTATTCATTACTTCGTTGCTTCGTTTCGTCCGAATTTCTCGGACCTTACTAGGCAACTAAAAAATTAATATATATGCCCACGTAAAATAACAATTAAAAAGAACCACAGGAAACAGACGCAAAAATTAAATTTTATTTGATAGAATTATATTAACATTCAAATTGAGTAGTACACTATACTATAATATAATACACTATAATATAATACCCCTTCATGCAACAGATAGAAGGTAACATCTTATCTCTATAGATTTGAAATATTTTTTTTGTCATTCCCGATAGTAAAGTTTGCTGTTTACTTCCGCTTCGTAAGACGTTAAGCGAAAAATGTATGGCCGCGAGATTTCTTTACGTCCTCTGAGCGTGGTGCCTCTACAAGGCCCGTGCTCTCAAATGCATACCAAATATCTATCTTTATATTTGGAATCCATAACGAATATCTGCATCTATAAATATATGGTACCTAAGTGTTTTTTTTTTTTTTTTTTTTTTTTTTGATGGTCAGACGCATGTGCACATTGTCATTTCAGTACCATTTTTTATCCGTATTTATCTTTACATCGAATCGGTTCGTGCCTATCTTACTTATCTGTAAACCAAAGTCGCTAAAACCGTTGTAATCGCTCACCACGAAAACTACTTGACCGATTTTGCTGAAATTTTGCATACGGATTCTTAACACTTTCTAGATGGTTTTAGTATAGTTTTTATCTTAAAAAGTTGAAAAGAAAAGCAATAAATAAGCTCAAAGTTTTGCAAAAATGCGTTAGCTTTGCGCTTCAGGTCAAATGAATCTGCTATCGAATTGAATCGAATTAAATGATTGTGGTTATAATCGGCCCGAGCAACCTATCAAATATTCAGTCGTTCACCGACAGTGCATAAAGCCTTAAGCTGGGAGTTGTGCAGCTTGGTATCCTGGCTACCGACGACGATGCTCTCAAATGAACAAGTGACTTACGTTGAACTCCATTCTGATACAGCATGATTGACGAGTCGCCACCAATACTATAACGTTCTGAACGCTAACGTCTCCGGCGAAATATCAGGAGACGTCTAGCCAGAGCACACTGTACTCCATCAATTAAGGGGCCGTTCTTCTAACCGAACTAGTACTCCTACCAGAGCAGACTGTATCACCACAGCAAGCCAGAGAGAACCACCCTGAGTTTAGGCAAACACAACAGCCTCCTCAGTGGTTCTTAGGAATGGCATATCGCAGAGAAGGTATTCTCCAAGCTCAGTTTCCTGACCACCAATGAGCGGTTGTTACCCGTGTAACGACCCGAAGACGAGATATTCTTTGGTAGGTGGCGTACCTCCTTTCATCACAGTCTCCGTACGCAGAGACTCCAAGGGTTAGAGTCAAGCTACCCACAGCCAGCTTCCTATAATTATGAATAATAATAATAACTGGCTAAAAGTATCACTACTGGTTCTTTTCAGGGCCATCATGAGTATTTACGTTCCCTACGTATAAAGCCAGCAACTATTAAGCCAAGTCAGTCATTCTCTGGTAGACGTCGCAAGTAGAGTTGTTCATCGCAAGGCTGGGAACCCCGGTGACCAATGACTCTACATTACCCTCTCGACTTCAAGCATTCAATCAGGAATCACCGATGCTCTCCAAGGTCAGCGCTAGGCAAACCTAACAGCTATGAAGAAAAAATAGGCTTGAGCAAATGTGACAGTCTCCAACGGAAAAGCATCGCGAACCAATCTCCTCACCTTAGATCATTTACAAAACGACTGAGCTCTGCAGAAAAAAAAACAGAAGAATGTGCTTGAGACACCAATGTCTTCAGCATAATACCAGAAGTCATTGGAAAAGAGCACTCCAACTAGCTCTGACGCTTTAGACATTGTCGTTTTCTTCACAATCAGTCGGTTGCTACAATAGCAGGTCAGAGAAGATTACCCTGAGGAATCCAGGCAGTCACGAGTGTTGGAAACTTCAGTCAAAAGAAAGTTTAGCTTAGCGGTTGTTTTTAGGGCCATCGGCTATCGGGTGATCTTCTCATGACTTACATTACAACCGAACAAAGTTGACAAAAAACAGCCATTAGGGCTCACAAAAGTGTTAACCATGAGTATTGTCATAACAGAGCGAGATGAGAGGAAAACTTTAAATGCTTCAAATTTTTAAGATTTTTAGCGTCAAGAAACTGACGCAGAACATTAAAACGGCAGTCAAATTCGACGAAAAACATACGGATTATTAACAGATGTAATAAAGAATCCGTTACGTGAGAGATTTGATTTCCATTACAACCCTGACAGTAATTATTTAAATCTTCTAGATTTATAAATAGGTAAAGTAATGTGTATTTGTTTTCATGGTGTCAATTAAAAATGGAGCGATCAAGCTCTTGGACTTTGTTGCTCTGGTAACAAAGTTGTAAGATTGGAAAAAAAAACAATTTTTCAATTATATATTTTTTGTCAGTCTCAAATATTTACAGTTTTAACAAATAGCCCTTCTTATTTATTATAACGTAAAAAAGTGCAAACGAACAGCCCTGTAAGGCCAGCCATTATGAAATGGCGTAAGAAACACACGGTTCTTCTCAACATAATTGTATTTTTTCCTTTTTTTACCGATTATTATTTGACCAAGTAAATTGCATGGATTCTGAATAAATACATTTTTAATGAGAAGATTTTTGTTTTAAGAAGTGTCAGGAATAGATGTAAAACTTTCAACTGAATATGTTTTACATTACGTGTCGACACTTTTCGGTGTTGTATTTAGTGAATTTCGGGTGAAGCCGAGACGGGGGGGGGGGCCATTATTATTAACTATATCGTTGTTTGGTTTTCTATCTTCTCTCACTTAACGTTTACCGTATAATCTGTTTCTCGTATCTTAAGAACGTATACTCAAAATTACTACTACGTACTTTTATAAGCTTTATTTTAAGTTCATAGTTACTTGTAGGTAATGGTGAATTAATTTTGATTTTCATGGCTATTGGTCTGCTAGCTGAAAAGTCTCGCGCTTTATATAAAAAATCACGTTTTTAATACATGAACTAGAAAACCAAGAAGGAAGCATCATTTAATAAAAATTTTTTTCCAGTTTTCTTTGAAGAACTGTCAAATAAACATGCATTCTTTGCAGTCTCTACTATAGAATTCTGCGAACGTTTTTTTTGTGGTTGATCTGTTGGTCCAATTTCTCATGAAAGTTTATCTATACTTACTTTGTACATAGATAAATATGCTGAAAGAATCGGAATCACTGAAAGACTGATCAAAAAAAAACGTACTAACTATTAAGCACATTTGATTATACATTGCTCGTTCGTTTGCACTCCTCTAGGATCAATGCTTCAGGATCGTACGATTAATCGAGTGATTTTTTTCCCCACGTCAACTTATATCATTTTATTGAAATTGAAATCGAACAATTTTTTCTATATGGGATGACCAAAAATCGTATACACTCGGCTGTATGCTGACTGACAGACGTCCTCGTGACGTAATATACTATTACTTGATGCCATATCTATTTTTTCTAAGTTCATTATTTTTTGTTGACATTATTTCTGATATTGTTTCAGGTTAACCAAAGTTAATGCAAGATTTATGTTTTAATTCATATACATTATTAAAATTAACAATGTTTTGTTTTATTCGTTTTCAATAAGATCTTTCACTAAATATTTTTTGAATCGATTGCAATCAATATCAGCATAAATGTTTTCAGATAAAATTCACAAAACACAATCTTTTTTTAGTTTTAAAGGTAACAGAACATAATTCTTATACTTGTAGCTGCTTCCTGATAAGTACTATGGTCTTTATTTTATTATGCTTAACTTTTAAATGCAATTAGTCCTGTTATTTTGTTTGAAATTAATTTTTCGAAAACGTTTTTGATCTTCAGGTAATTCAACGTTTGATTTGATTATAGTAATGTAATTTCTAATTTTTTTGTCGGATCCATATTTTTTTTATCATCAAATGTGTAATATTCTGGAATATTAACACATTTTACTGTACTGTAACTAACCTTAACTTGCTGTTTTATTAAAAAACTGTGTTAAATTGTCAAAATTTAAAAATTATTCTCTCGAAAATTTTGCTAGTGAAAAATTTGAAAAATCAATTTGCACTCCTTATATGATTTAATAAACTATGTATTTTTTTGGTGCAGTTCTACAGTTTAAACTTTTTTCCCCACCCTTCTTAATTGTATTTAGTAAGTTATTATATTTAATGTTAATGGGGCATTCATACTTTTTTAATCGAAATTTTTGTAGGGAACAACCATGCTGTTCTTAACTGGAATACTAACTTGGGGGTCTCCATGTATGTATATAAATATATTTCGTTTTAATTTTTCTAACGAAAGGAAAAGTTATTGCTCACCAAGGAGAGGGATCAAAATTTGCACACGGTGGGAATAACTGTGAGAGAAGGGGCCGCGGAAGTTTAGAGGTACCGAGGTCTCGAATATGAACAAGAACTGCGAGAGTTCCAGTTGATGGGTTGACAAATTGGTGAGTGGGTCACTTGCTAGGCATGACTAAGAAAAATGGTAAGTCTCTACCTTCGCCAAGACACGGGACTCTAGGTTTTACGACCTTTAAGAGAAGGGATGTACAGCATCCAATTGCTAATTATCAGTTGGAGAGTGATCTCACCTTGGCCTTAGTCTCGTGCAGAGAGAAATTTATAAAAAAGGAGCCTGATATTCATTGCCGGTCTTATACCGTCAATTTCGCTCTCGTGTGTGCAATTTTTCGTGATTTTTTCTTTACGTCGATGCCGTTAAGTTGTTAATCCCACTGGTGCTCTCCGTTTTCTCTCCGAGTCTATCATTACTGCGAGGTGCTGTGGAGACTCTTAGACGTATATCTTGTAAAGTTTGAACTTTTTTTTGTTACGTATTTGTGTATATTTTTTCTCTCTTATTGATTGGGGAAATTTGAAATTAGAGCAGAAAATAAGCTCATTGGATGCAGAAATCTTGTTTTTTCGCGTTAGTGTCTTAGGGCCTCATACAAAATATAGATAAGACTAGATAATTACACTCATTGATTTAACTGAGCATTTCAAAATAAATCTGGTACAACGCTGCGATTAGAAATCGAGTTCCTTGATCATTAAAAGTACTTTAAAATTGATATATGTATTTATAGTGCATATTACACACTGCACGTTAGCCTCTTACGAGGAAATCTTTATTTTCGCCTTTGATAAGATCGTTGCATTTTCGAATAAAGTTTAGATTACGCTAGGCATTTTGGGATCCTCAGAAAAAGTCATTCTAGGAAGACAGGCCCAAGTTGTCAATCCTTCCTCCAATTACCCTTAAGGGACTTTGCGACAATTTAGCCCAGCGTCTATAATTCATAGCCGCGTTTGATACTTATCTTATTTTCTTCGAGATTATGTTTATTTGTTACATTCAGCTATAATATGTACACTTACGTTGGATAACATACCCAAAAAATTGATTTATTTGGCCGTACATTTATTCTCTTTTTCCATCCATCTGATCGAACTGCATTATCGAGTACCGTGTAGGTGCGGCAAGTTGCAAACTTTTGATTATTTACGTAAGACCTGTATAAATAATTTTTCTTGCTTATAATATGTAATCGAAAGCAGAATGTGCTGGGAGACTGAGCCAGCATATAGTCGGTTCCATATAAATTTAACATGAAGTATTCTTTCTGAATGAATGACCCCTTGTTTAAATATATTGAAGTTTTGTAAGTGGTCAAGAGAAAGGTCTATGCATCTTATTTTTAAGGCTAAGTGGCATGCGTAGTGCATTCACATTCCTGATCCAATCTGGCTGCCAAAACCATGTAACTTACAGTTTAACAAAAAATAAAACTATTATAAAACTCGTGGCATAAGTCCGACTGGAGTCTAAACAGGCTAAAATAAAAGATCTTAACTTACTACTTTTTGTTGAGAGCCGTCTGAAAAACATTTTGGTCAGACCTAGATTTCAAAATCATAGAATATATTTTTTTTTATTTTACTCAGGTCTTCATAAAGCTTTCATAGATAATTATTATACACGGTTAATTTATAAATTATATAAATCTGTGATTGTAAAAGTTTTAAAAATAACAAGGCGTTCTTTGTCACGTAAGAAAGACGCTTTTTCATCGAAATATCTAAAAAATAACCTTTTGTGAATCCTATATTGATATATTACTGCTCTAACGCAGATAATTAAATGTTTTTTCTAATTAAAGTATAATTTTATTATTTTATATACTCCTTATTACTAACATGGTCGTATTACCTAGATGATACTAGTATTTTTATAACGAAACGTATTGGGTTGCTTAAAACAAGTGACATGGATAATCTTTGACCAATCTAATAATTTTTGTCAGATATTTAAAAAAAAATTAAAAAACAAGAGTATTTTTCGTATTAATAAATTGGTAAAAGTTCATAAATAATTCACTCAATTAGTAAATTACTAAAAATACTTTTTTATTTATACAGTAACTCTGTGCCGTTACGTGTATCCTAATATCTTTCAATAATTAATTTTTTATGTTGAACAATAAACCATGGTTTATTGAAATTTCAGGTACGGCTGGAGTATTTTCAAATCATTTGTTCAAATATATAACTCTCTTAGTGATCTTGCTTAGTGAAATAAAGTGTTGTCATTTCATTAGCAAATTTCATTTTGGACCACTTGAAGAGGCTTCCACAATTTCTAATTGCACTGTTTGGTTTACAGGTTAGGCTATGTCTTATAGCTTCTCTCTTAAATACTGCACCAAGACCGTCGTAAGGACCTTTACCATGTGATGTTGCACGGTGATGCCACTCAGTGGCAATCCCAAAATCTGCTTCATGCTGCATTAAATTTGCCATCTGGTGCTTATTTTCAGAGTGATGTTTTGCTCCATCAGTCGAGTATATCAGTTTTTTACCCGAATTTTTTTGTATAATCTAAAGTTCCAATCTTTTTTGAATTGTTAAAACTGCAGCAGTACCGTGTTTCATACAATTAGAAATAAAAATTAAAGTATCATGCTTTATCTCTGACTTCTCCTTATAATAACAAACAACAGGACATATTGTACTCTAGTCATTATTAAAGTAAAATTCTTGCTACGTATTTTAAACTACAAACTTATTGTTTTCTGAGAAATCCTCAACTGTTAAAATTTCACTAGGCTTCAAATTTTTGTTTTATTTACAGAAAACGCCGCCTGTTTTCTTGTAATAACGAAATAAAGTTTTGAAGCTGATAGTTTTATACACGGTTCCTCTTGTAATTTATCTAAACTTAAAATTTTGTTTCTAAAAGTACAAAAGTCATATATTTACAATAATTATCTGTTAATCCTTTATTAATGTTTTTCTAAGACCCTTAAAAGGCCACAAAAATGTTGTTTACCACGATTTAGATACTATAGTCTTTCATTCGAACTTTTGTAGACTCTAATCAAGTTGATGCAACTAGTTTTATAATCGCTTTAGCAAAAAAATGTGTAGGATATGTTTTAACCGCCATGTTGAATTCTATGGCTAACTAAAGTTTTTTTTCAGATAGCTTTCTGTAAAAGAACTCAATATTTTTGGTTTCAGCCGTTATAGACCCTAGTCAGGATTATGCCGCAAGTTTTATGATAGTTGTATTAAAAAAAAGACATAGGTCGTGTGATTTTGGACCGTATTGCATCAGGAATATGGGTTTAATACATTTGCCACTCGGTATTAGGAACAAGAGGCTTGGACCTTTTTTTAACCACCTACAATACTAAAATAAATCAAACCAATTTTGGAGAAGGAGGAGGTCATTTGTTCACAAAGAAGACCTTAGATGTATATTTACTCATTACGCACATCCCCATTTCTAGTTCTTTTTTTTCAAGATTATGATTTTTTTTTTTTATATTCATTGGGTAGACTACTTTTATTTGGACTACAATATACCTTAAGATGGTAATGGATAAATAGATCTAAAAATAATAATACTTTGATTAACATATAGTTAAGGTTTTGTGTGTCATACATGTTATTAATTTTATTTCTGAATTTTGTCACTCATTCTCTATTCTAAATATTTTTAAATTTTCTGCACTTCATTATACTTGTTTTTCTAGAAAACTGTTAAGGAGATAGAGAACAGTTATTGATAAATAAAAATAGTTTTTAGGTACCTCATTCAAATCACTCATTTTCAACAAATAAAGATTTACTGTATTAAATACCAAATTGCTTGTGTAATTACGTATAAAATCCGTACTTCCATTGTTTAACTGCAATTTTTCATTAAAAACTATGAATTAAGTTATGAAAGTACTAAAATGAACAATCCTCTTTACCAAAATAACAAATATATCATAAACGTAAACACATCTTACAACATTTATTTGATCTAAAAATTTTGCAATAACCTTCTTCATTCCATTTGACAGCAATTATTTGTTAAACATTTTTATTTTACCATAAAAATTCTCATAAGTTTTACAGAATGTCAAAAAAAAATTTAAGGAAAAAACAGATACCTCCATTACATTCACTGAATTACTTATACCCAAGTGTAAAGTAAATGATAATCTGCTTAAAAACGTTTAAGATGTTAACTGATTAGTACCCGTGGCCTGGTTTGTAGGCTTTGTAGCAGCAGACTGTAAGTGCATTATTTTTGTAAATAAAGGGTGTATTCTGCTTACGCTGCCACTACTAAGTTACCTTGATAATAGTGACGCTGATGTAAAAGTAAACAAAATAATTTAATTTTTACATTTTCCATTGCAAAGGTATTGAATTGTACGTAATTTAGTAATTTATTGTGCAGGTATTCGAATGAAAAATTAATTTAGTAAATTAACTAAACTATTGTTTAAATATTTTCTTTAAACATAATAAGGTGAACTTTTGTACTTATTTTAAAGTTAATGAAATTATTCTAGCTCGCACTAAAACAGCAATTATACTGGATTTCATAGGTAAATACCTCTTTTGTGTATTTTTTTTATTTTTAATATCTTGAATACAAATTTTTTTTCTTATTCTGAAATTTACTTTTAAAGTTATACTTCTATTCGCTATGCGCCTATGTCACGTGGCGCCGTCGAGTGAGAGAAATTGTCCGTCGCTAAAATCGCCAGAATGCATGGAGGTGGATGGAATGCATTACCCTCTCGACTCTAAGCGTTCAACCAGGAATCACTGATCCTCTTTAAGGTCTGCGCTTGGCGAACCTTACAGCTATTTATTGAAAAAAAAATTGAGTCAACGGGACAGCTTACAGATAAGCATCACGAACCAATCTCCCCATCTTAGATCACCAAAACAACTGAGTCTGAGAAAAAGAAGGTGCTTTAGACATCAACGTCGTTGACGTTATACCAGGAGACGTTAGAAAGGAGCTCTGCATCTAGCTCCAAAGCTTCAAACGTTGTAGTTTCCCCCCCAATAAGTGTCCCCAATAAGAAGATCACCCTGAGGTATAGAGGCAATTACGTTTGTTTGAAACTTCAGTCAAGAAAGAGATGCTTAAAAAGCTCACTGGTCCTTTTCAGAGTCGTCGTACGTTGAATTACCTTGCCAACAAGTATATTACAATGTTATAAAGTTAAAAAAATAGTCTTTAAGGCTTACAAAAGTCTTAACTATACTAAAATTCGCAAGAGTCACAAGTGACGATAAAAAATATAGAGATTAAGTTTCAGGACGTTTTTGCTGTGGTAATAAAGTTGTGATATAAGAGAAAAAAATTTTTTTAATTACATAGTTTTTGTGAGTTTTAAATCCTTATAGCTTCAAAAAATAGCTCTGTTTATAACTTATACGGCAGAAACTACAAACCAATGGTCTTTTAAGACCAATGATTATTTTATGGCATAAGGAATGCATGGTACTTTTCAGCATAATTATATTTTTTTTTCTTCTTACAGCTTTTTAGTTGGACACGTACGGACTCCGAACAAATATGTTTTTAATAAGAAGATTTTTTTCTCAGAATTTTCAGAAATAGATATAAAATTTTTAACTGAAGACGTTTCACATTACGTATCAACACACTGCGGTGCTCCATTTAGTGACTCTCGGGCAAAGCCGAGACGGTAGGGTGGCTTTTAAATTCATGACAACTTGTTTTAAGTGTTTATTGGTCATTTTATTTTTGTTTTAATCACTGAGAACAATTTTCTATATTAACATACTCTGAGTTATGGGGAACGTGTGGAAAAAAAAGGTTAAATTTTCAATTCATCCTCTTAAAAAAATTTAAATAAGAAAAAATGATAACATAGCAGAAATTTTTTGTTTTTATTCGAATATTTAATTAAATGGATTAAAAATTAGGTCAAGACAAATCGTAATTTTATTATTACGTGAACAAAAAAACAAATTTTTTTTATTGAAGACCCAGGAGGTTTAGAACGAACATTGATATATAAATCATCAGTTCACAATATCATTTTTTCTGGTAAAAATTTTTTGTCAAAGGTGTTAACAGGTATTGCTTCTATTCTACTTTCCCAATAGCCTAATAAAAATGATGTGTAAGCTAATAAAATAGAGAAAAGGTTAAGGAGGTATTTAGAGGGGTTCATTAAAACTTTAAAACGTGCTTAGTAGGCTTAAAAGGGGGTGGGCACACAAAAATTAAGCTGTATAAAAATGACGTAACAATTGAAAGAATTTCACCTTATTTAAAAGTTGGGTGAAAGGTAAAGGGTAAGATGTGTGGACTGACCCACCAAAATCACTTTAAAATATAAGACAATATATTTCTTTGTACGTTATGTACTTGTTTATGTCGTACATTGTGGGCCTCAAACTTCTCACAGTCCCCCACTGATTTCTGTTGATCCTCTACCGCCTTCACTGCCTCCTGTATAAAATCTTTCTTCCCTTATTTTGACTTAGCTTACTTTTTGTCAAGATGCTCGACCATCCCTCTTCCCAAAGCACTGCAGTGGCCCACAATATACCTTTACTGCTCCCTTGCAGAATTTATCTGGACTCCCCACTGCCCATCTGCAGTCCTCATACTATTTTTGAGGAATCTGAATGACATCTTACGACCCATTATGGGTCCTGACGCCTATGCACACACGTATGTCAACATAGTATTTAGTTTTAATATTTATTTAATAAGAAAACCACTATGCGACTTAAACTTAAAAAATAAACTTATACATGTGTGTTTGCATGTTTGTAGAAATTATTTGCTTGTATTGAATATATTGATAACATGATAAATGTATGAGGATATTTTTTTCGTTATTCTGAATTATATTATTTCACTGCTCCCCACTGTCTTCATGTAGACTTAAACATTTACTTTTAAACACCCATTTTCATATATTTTTCAACACAGTGAGGGGTGGTAGAGTATTTTAAGTTGAAGTGTGGTATACAAAAATAACAATGAAAAAGACGCAGTTAACCCTTATTTTGTGGGGATGCTCTGATGGGCAGTGGGAGGCCAATGGTGGTCTGTGTATAGCTTAAACATATATTTACTTCAAACTATATGTCACTTACCTGTTGTCATTTTGCCAATCTAGAAGCCATTTAATATGGATTCTCCTGGTTAAACAAATTTTGACACTGTAAAAATGCAGTAAAGATACGATCAGTAGTATACAAATACTTACAGCTATCAAAAATTTTGAAAGCTAAACTAACGAAACCCAGCTTTTAGATGTACATTGATTCTCGATGTGGAAAAATTTTGTGTTACAATTTTTTGACAGTGCTATCTCATTGATCAAAGATAAAAAATATTCATTTGCAAAACAAAATAATAAAATTACAATTGTAAGTGCACAATTAACTATTAGGTTCTAGACATTGTACATCTTTTTATACTTATAATTAGCTATTCAAGAAATCCCTAAATTTGTATAAAAAATCTATGAAAGAAGCCCACTTGCATTTAACAAAAAGATTAAAGTGTTATCAATTGTTCACAAAAATATTTTCCTTAAAATGACTGTTAAGGGATTGTTTACCTTTCTAATTTTTTTTTTTAATTTTTTACATATTCAACATTTTTTTTCTGTTTTTTTTTTTTGAACATAAATTTAANTTTTTAGTTGTATGATTTTCTACAATTTTTAGAGCTCAAATTCGAGAAATAAAAGGATGGTCATCCTTACAAAAAATAAGGAGTGAAATGTGCCAAGGTAAAATAATCAAGAATCTTTTTTTTTTTTATAAAAAAATGTGTATTTTATTTTCGGATTTCTCAATAAAAGTTCGTTGTACCGTAAAAATTATCTTTGAGAAGTAATATCAAGAAGCAGAGTCTACTTCTTAAAAATGTTTTTTGGCTTATATAAAAAACATGTGTTTCATATTTTTCGATTCTCTACAACATATATCGATGTAACTAAAATTGGAGGTGGACACCTTAATGTTACCTTGTTGGTATGATTGTAAATAACTTAAAGTCTCATCTCTTCTGTATGTTTGATCTTTAGTCTTCCTATCGTCATTGTTAGTCTGTGCTTCGCTCTTCTTCTGTTTTGTGCCATATTTTTGTTACCTTTTTTACCTATGATTACGTTTTTTAGCTCTTCTAATATTCTTTTTGCCTTTTCATTATTGTGTTATTCCTTTTTCTTGAATAGCATTTCTCTTGTGCCTTGTTTGATGACATTTCTGTCCACTTATTACCTAGCTTTTCTCTCTAGGGCATTCTTGACACTTATATTGTCTTCCTTTCCTTATGCAGAATTTTATTTGGTAGGTTGTTATTGAAATTTAGTATTTACTTTACATATTACCTCTGTATTCCTAGGCTTTCTATCAAGGAGCTAAATAATGTAATTTTTTTCTTGAGTTTTGACCTGAACACTCCTTGTCGACCGTTCCAGTACTGCTAATTGCTTTCGATGAGGACTTCTGATTTTTGTTCATTACCTCTCTATTAATTTCTCAGTCTGGAAGTTTTCCCTAAATAAACTTTTTGTCTTTCCTTTTTTTTCACCCTTGGGCCTTTGCAAACGTTTATTAATAAGATGTTTTAATATTTACATGTCCTTGTATCCTTTTCTGTCGGTTTTTAATCGTCTCGATCCTCCTTTTGTATTTTTGAAGTTATACTTCTACAGGAGCCTTATGCGTAAGAATAAATAACGATTTCAGATTTTGACCTTGAGAAAAAGTGTGACGGAAGTGGATTTTGTTTGATCCTGTCCCTTCACCTCCTCCCCCGTGATGTATTTCTGGTTTCTTCTACACCACATAATGCTACGAACAAGCCTACTATATGAATCTCGATTGCTGCATTTTTTGGTGCAGTACGTTACCTATTTTTATGTAAATTCTTATTTAATGTGTATTAGTTCATATAGTTCACTCATTAATTATATTCATAAACAACTTTTAAACAAATTATTTTATTTAATTAATAAAATTCAGAATAATTTTGTTTTAAATGTTTTTTCAGAAAGCTTAGAAATTATTATACTTTAGCAGAGCACCTTTGCAATTTATCATTAGATATTCATTCCTATATATTTAGTTTGTTACCTTTACAGTAAATAAATAATTGTTCACACAGTTTTTAAATTTTTTCTTTTAAGGTAGATTTTAAGAAATGTTCTAAAATCTTTTAAAGTAGATTTTAAGAAATGTTTTCAGTCTCTTGTTTGAAATATTTCTATTCTAGACCAGTTTTCTTGTATTTTATATTAAATAAGCTTGATCCCAAAAAAAATATTATCAGCACTGGTAAACTACTTTTAGAGATATTTCATGTATGAAAAAAAACTTGTTTTGTCCCATTGTGTTCTGTGACTATAAACTAAGTTTCCCATAATTACTTTGCCTTACGTTTTGCGTTATGCGTGGCAGTTGACATGCTCAGCTTAGAGGGCCCAACTTACATAAAAATCATGTCTCTATATATCTGTTTACAACATGGCAGTCTCTATACAGATGTAATGTATATTCTGAATTTCTCTAATTTTATTTGCGAAAGGCTTGTTTTATTTGCGCCCTCTGTGCTGAGTTTAGAAACTTGTCAGCTCAATATTGATAAATAAACAGGAGGCTTTTTTGATACCAATATTCTGTTTAAGTTGATTTTTTGCTGCCTACACTGAAAAAAATTTTGAGGATCTGCCTCTCTGAAGTTGAAGAACAGTGCCCCCATCACTGTTGAGCAGCCGCTACTCGAAATTGGAGTAGCTGACACTCGATGAAACAGAGTAGCAAGCACACTTTCTCGTCGAGTGTCAGTTTCTTTATAAATCGAGGAATGTGACATCGAGATTGACTCATTAGAAGAAGACGCACGCTGTTAATTTTTACTCATCTCTATAAAATTATAAATATTTGTTAAACTTAGAGAAACTTGCAAAAATTATCAAAAATGGAATAATACATGGGTTAATAAGATGTACGAAAAAACATTTTTCTTTTACATTTATTGTATAATTTATTTCACGAGCCTGACCTTAAACATACTAAAGACTCTACATTTTTTTCATCTTAAGAGTTTATGAAAAAAATTATCCATGATGAACAAATAAAATTAAACTTGGGTTTCCTAACCTTGATTTGCATGTGGACTATATGCTGCGAAACAGTACGCGAGGGATGGCCTCTCAAAACAGCGAGGATCTGTCACCCATCAGTCATTAGAAGATAGCTCCTCTTTGTGAGGTATCAGACACTCGCTGTCGAGTGTCAGCTCCTCGATAGCCGAGGAGCGGCCACTCTGAGTAATGAGCGACTACCAGCATGCGTATCGAGTGGATGTTCCACGGTTCGGAGTAGCTGCTCCTTGAAATTTTTTTCAGTGTAACTGTTGTAAATTTGCAACAGTTTAAAAATGTAAAAATTGCAATTTTGATTGAATAAATAATTAACAACAAATATGAAAATATTTGTAAACGCTAACAAACTTTGTCTCAAATGTTGCTGTAGGTGACTTTATTTTTGCTTAATAAATTAAACTGTTCTCGTGTTGACGCTACTGACTTTCAACACAAAAAATAATCAGAAGTTACCTGATAATGTCTTTATTATTACATTGAGTGATCTTAAGGTTATAAACTTAAAATCACAAAAATTGGAATGATATGTTTCCTCTCCAGATCTGGACTTACTTTCACTCCCTGGCTCCCGTGGTGCTACGGGCTGCTTAATCTGTTCATGGTAAAATTTTTGTGCTTTTGGTTTAGACATTTTTATTGCAAGCGGCTTTTTAAAATTACTTGAAAAATCGAGTTACACAATGTACAACTAATTAAAAAGTGAATTCGTTAAGATACCAGTATAATTAAACTTGGAAAGTATGTGATTAATTTTAATATTAGGTTTGAAAACATGAGTCAGGCAATAAGTAATAATTGTCAAACCATTAGTTTGTAGGAGCTTGTATGAATCTTGAAGTTCTAATGAAAAAATATAAGAAATTTTTAATATAAAAATAAAATATAAGTTAGCTTCAACAAAAAATTCTAAAAAGTTCAAATTACTTACCTAATCATGTCTCGGAAATTTCGTTGACAATATAGAAAATTCCTCTAAAGTATCAATTGTTTGATAATATATATTTTTTTCACGATAGCTTATGCGTAAGAAGTTTCTAAATTACATAAGATGTATTTAAGCTTGTACTTTTATAATGGTAAGTTTAAATTTATGGCAGGTACATAATTCAATACTGACATAAATATTATTGAAGTTTATTCACAAAGCATCATATAAGCGTAAAACTGGAGTAATATGTTTTGTAGTGTACGGAAAAGTTCTGCATGACATAAAAGAACGTCATTGTTATAAATGTAATATAATGGCACCTTAATAGTACCATCATAAGGGCTGTCGAGCACAATAATTTTTAAAACCTTGATCGAGTTTCTGTTGATAAATATCTGGCCTTTGTTGCACTAGTGAAATTAAAGTTTCTTTAGTTTCTACATGCATACCTCCTATTTAATAGCTTAGAAAGAGTTAGAATATTAAGGCAAGTCAAATTATCCTAAAATTAACGTGGTAGTTCACAAAACTGTAAACAGTTGCACTTAGTTGAATGCGATGAATAAGTTAATTGTTCGAACAGTGTTGATAACACTTCAATAAAAAACAAAGCATGTAGGTGTGCATTTACGTAGAACATATCTATGAAACAATCATGCTGCTTACGTAAGATCAGCTGAGTAGATAGCGTAGACGTCAGAGGTTAAAAAAAAAAGTGGCCGTTTTCGCTTCTCTCGAGTTTTTCTGCAAGGATGGCTTTAGTCTAATGCCCACAGTGATACTCCAAATTTGTTGAAAAATCCTGCGTCCGCCTTATTTTTTGAATTAACAATTACCAAAATAAAAAAAAATCGTTTTTTGTCGGTATTCTCGTAATATATCTTTTCATGCGCATTTTTAAATATATGTACGTGTACACCAATAAGATTTCTTCTAAAAAAATGAATCATCTACAAATTAAAACCTGTTGCAATATCATAAGTGCCATTGTTAACTTGCAAATCATGTTGAAAGTTGCAGAAGCTTGTTTTTTTTTAACATTGAAAATTTGAGAAATAAAAATAACTATGAACTTAAAACTCTAAGAAAATTTTGCTAGTATTGATGCAAATATGTGTACCAAAACGATAGCTTTTCCACTTTTAGTTTTCTTTAACAATCAAAATTTTTTTCGAAACTTAATTGCATAATGCATAGAAGCTTATCTAATCATACTATTTTGATGCTACAAGTCTCAAAAATTCGGCAAGCTATTCAAATGTAACATTCAGAAATAATTTTTGATAAAAATTATTTCGACCAATTTTATAAACAATTGTTTAACAGTCACAATTTATTACATACGTATAAAACTATATAACTTTAATATAAATAAGTTGATAATTCTCGTTAACATAACTTGAAAGCTGGTATTTTTTACAAATTTAAAATACAAAATTGCGTAAGCGTGCATGGAAGCCAATGTAACTTTTTTTCTTTTTGAGGACGTTATATACGTCGTACAGCGGTGAAATTTCGAGAGATTCAAGTTTAATACTTAAACATTTAAAATAAAAATATGTTGCCCTTGTAATGCATAGAATAGTATAAATAACTATTGTTGAAGTTGACCGTGTGAGAGCCAAGTGCCTCGTCAGGTGGGTGCGTTAGTGGCAGGGGAGAGCAAAGTAAAACTCGAGTGCTTTAAATTAAACACGCATTCATAGAAGGCAGTATATTGGCTTTTATACAACCAAAAAAATTACTGTTATACTTTTTATGGGCTAGCTTAATGAGTATGTTATGGTGATGATAATTTTTTTATACAAAGATGGATTATAAACAATTCTATAGTTTACACTATCTTCGTGTGCAAAATGTTGTCAATTTTAAGAGTACAAAATTATTGTTACTGCAACACATTACGGAAAATCTGCTATAATATGGGTTCAAATAATTACGATGTTGTTTTTTTAATTAAAATTTCTTCTTAGTGTCGACGGAATTAGTCAATTTATTTCGATTAAAAAATAAATTATTACGCACACATTTTTTTGAGTAAATTACATTTTTTTATTTGACTACTTTGAGAAATATTCTACCTTGATATACAGGTAAAACGTATTCATCTTTAATATCCCATGTTTTTTTTACTCCTATTTTCCTCTCACGTTGCTAAAAGTATACATGATACCAATAGTTTTATTCACACGAATTTGAAGGAAACAATTGCCTTTAAACATTGCTTTACTGGTTCAGATACATTAAAATTTTACAATCAAGTCAAAGGCAAGATTGTAAGAAATTAAAAAAAAAATATTACATTAATTCATGAAATTTCAGTTTTTTTATTTTTAAAAAAGTGATACCAGAGAATACTGGAGCTAAAGTTATAATGGCTTTGTATAGAGAACAAGGTTTAATATAAATTTTAATAAACTCCAATACGATAATCTTAAGAAGTGTGAATTTAAACGCAAGTTTATTGTAAAACGCTCACCATCCACTGAGTCAGCCGCAGCTCAACACTGTTGTCCAGTATATTATCAGATCAAACAGTTTGAGCCCCTTATCATGGGGTTGCAATTACTTAAAACATAGAGAGCAGCCAATATCTTGTAAAAATAAAGTGGTACCATACTATATCCTGTATTCTTGGAGATCATTGAATTTATACCAAATAATAATTTTTTTGTCTTTAACAATAAATATTACAGACAGATTTTTGGTTCTGCCATGGGATCGCCTTGCAGTCCTATATTGGCAGAACTAGTCATGCACAATTTAATTAATGATTTACTTTTTACAAGCCCCATTCCAATTGCATATTTTAAAATTTACGTCAATGATATTGTAGCTTGTGTTCCAAAGAACAATACCAAGGATATTTTACTACTTCTAAACTCATTTGATAATCACATTAATTTTACAATAAAAGAACCCAAGAATAATTCTATTAACTTTCTAGATACAACTTTACATTGGGATAGCTCAGGTAACATTAAAACGAATTGGTTTCAAAAAGATACACACGCAAACTCATATTTGAATTATTTTTCACATTCACCTGTATCTCAAAAAATAGGTGTCGTCTTTTCCTTGGTTGACCGTGCCATTAAATTATCTGATGAATCTTTTCACAAACAAAATTTAAAAAAAGTTTCTATTATTTTACAGGCTAACAACTATCCGATAGAATTTATTACTAAATACACAAAAGTTCGTTTGAAAAAAATTAAATTTCAATCTACGGGCGAGACCATATGTGATAATGTGAATTTCTTACCTAAAGATTTTGTAGTGTTACCATACATAAAAGACTGTGATAAAATTTTAAGAAAAGGTTTTAATAAGTTCAATATAAAAGTAATTTTCAGATCTGTGTGTAAATTTAATTTTTTAAATAATTTAGGAAAAGATAGCGTTGACACCACCGACAAAGTGTGTTCCGTTTATGGTTTCAAGTGTAAAAACTGTGATAAGCATTATGTGGGACAAACTAGTAGACCTGTTGATACTCGAACGAAAGAACATGAACGCGATTGTATTAACGAGAGAGATTCGTCTGTAGCGTATACACATATGAGAGATTATGGTCACACTTTCGACTTCGATTCAGTACAAGTACTCGACCAAGAAATTTTGTTATTACAGACGTTTAATATCAGAAATGGTATATATCACTAAGTTAAATACTGTAAATAAGATTACTGACACAAATGATTTAAGTACAGTACTTACTAAGTACTCAGAGACTTGAAAAGGACTGCCTTAAGTGCAGTCGAAACGTTGTCAACCGAATAAAAGACTGAACAGTAAGCCCTTGGAGTTTATTAATTCTTCGTATCATTTTCACTGTTCTTGGAGTCCTCTTATTGAGTACTATAAACTTTAAAAATTCCATTTCAAACTTTTCCATTTCAATCGTACCTC
>NW_019384287.1:1416189-1428340 GCF_000648655.2 Copidosoma floridanum | reverse complement strand
TATGATTTTTTTTTACTTCTTATAAGTATGAAAGTCTGCAAGATAATAAACATGTTCAAAAGTCTATGCACGTGGTTTTGTCAAGAAAAATCCTTAAACAAAGAAAAAAAACGATTTTCCAATATTAGAAAATTTACTTTACCTTCAAATGCAATAGTGTTTTAATTAATGTTAATAATGGAATAATTTAAGATGAATATTGACTATAAAAATTATTATTATTATTTTCTCGTCAAGCAGCCCCAACAAAAGTACAAAATGAATTTTTTTAGTTGTATGATGGTTAAAATACTGACTATTCTGAATGCGTGTTTGATTTAAAGCACTCGAGCTCAGTTGGTCCGAAGCTGCTCTTCTCTCTTCCTGCCACTAACGCATCCACCTGACGGTGTGCTTGGCTTTCCCACGATCAACTTCAGCAATCGTAATCTTGTACTATTCTATACAGTACAAATGCAATATGTTTCTGTATTGAAAGTTCAAGTATTAAATTTTAATCTCCGTAAATTTGACCATTGTGTGACGTATATTACGCCCTTTGAAGTTAAAAAAAAAAAATGTCAGCTTTTATGCATGCTAGAGAAATTTTTTTTCTCATTTATACAAAAAAACCATTTATAAAGTTATGAGAACGAAAATGATTAGTACTTATTTTTAACAAAGTTACATAGTTTTCTACGTTTGTAAGAAACAATGATTGATAAACAAATGGCTATAAAATTAGTTAGAATTGGTTTTTTCTAAACTGCAACGGGATTTTATATTGAGATGGTTTAAAAAATTTTTAAGACCACTGGGATGAATACGAAGTGATCAGGTTATCTGCTTTGCATGAGGTAGTTTAGCGTCCAATAAAATTTTAAATGTTAATAACTTTAAACGTTAAAAAGGGATCGTTTTAAAAATTTTATACGTTTATTTAAATCAATATTAGCATGATTCTTACGAGAGTTGTAACATTCAAAGTATTTTTATTTTTAAGATATTAAATATTCAAAGAAACAAGCGTTTTAAACTTTTAACGTGATTTGCTGGTCAAAAATGGCACTTATAATTTCGTAAATGGTCTCATTTTATAGATAATTTATTTTCCTACAAAAAATCTTACTGGCGTATGTATTGAAAAGAAAGGTTCTACCTAGGGACTTGAGCAAATATTTGAAGCTCTAGATGAGTGTGACTTCTTCTTAGCTAACACTACTACTGTGAACGAAGCTAAAGTTTTTTTTAGATGATTTAATTATTCATCTTACTGCGTATTATTCATACAGAGTACAGCAACCGTTGCAAATACACCCAGCCCGTTATCAGTTTTAATAGAAAAATCTCTTGCATTAACTATTTTACTCGTCGTTTTAACTTTTGTATAACTGGTACTGACATTACCGATAGGCTGGCTAAGCAGTGGCCTCCTTTGGAAAGAAAGCGTCTAGTACAAATATTATCTATAAAACTTTTCTGTTGGTTGTAAAAATCGTATGAGTAGTTTATGAGAATTCTAGATACTCACTCGATGTAATTTTCATAGACATTTTTGTGTCACTCAAATTTTTCCTCAAATCTAAACTGGCTGTTTAAAAAAAAAAAATATTCGTAATTTGATTTCTTGAAAATTCCAGTATACTTAGATTTAAAAGCAAGTGTTTTTTGTGCTGTAGTTCCAAATCTCTTCCATGGTAATTGGTTGTTGGGTATTAGCCAAATCGAGCATATAATATATTCAGAAGCATATCTTTTTTTGCTTTCCCTACCCAAGAGCTCAAACAAATGGATAGTGCTGCATGATAAGGAAAGCTTTTCAAACTAGCCTAGCTAAGAAAAAAAGTGATTTGTTGGCAACGGTTGACGAGAATTGTATTTTATGCATACGTCTAATAATTCAGGGGTTGTGAAATTACCCTTTTTAAAATATACAATAATGGCTTTGTATANTATACAATAGTTAAAATGATAACTCTGCAACTAATTTTGAGACCTACCAAGCTGTTGTTGGGAACACATGTTGTAACGTTTTGGAAATGTTGGCCAAAAGTAATAGCTGTTTTGTCTTGAGTTTCTTAAGGAAAGTAGACTCTCATAAATCCTAACATTTAAAATATAAAGGAAGACATTGAAACAATTAAAAGTCTTTTGAATAAAGAAAAAAAGTATCTCATTATTAAAATTTTTTTTTAAATTTTCTTATTAATTCTTATTTGATACGTCTTTACTGTGTTTGTCTAGTAAATATCTCAGATGATAAAACGGCTGACTTAACTTTTTGTTTATAATATTTGCTCAATTACATCTTTTTACAAAAAAGCTTAACTTTTGGATGGCCCAGCTATTTCTAAGAAATACTACATTTTTATAGTTACCAGTCTATCTGTAGATTTGATTATATTAAATGTAGAGTTTGGTTATTAATCACAAACCAAACGCAACGAAATTATAAGGGATTGGTTTCTAAAGCGTCAATAAATATGAATTAGGTTTTGTCTCTATCCCAAATAACAAATCAGTTTTTTAAACATTGCTGTTACTTGAATGTAAAGTAAGTTAAAATTTTATTGTCTCTAATGTATCTTTTTGTTTCTTCTTTCTTTCTTTCTTTTTCAAAAAAAAACAAGTCTTACTTTCTATACATAATTTATAACTATGTTTGGCTGCTTTATATCAATCGAATGTAGAACAACAGAAAGATAAAGAGAAAGAAAAAGTAGAATTAGAAAATGATAGAGGGAATATTTATTGACAGTTAATTTTTGCACTCCCTCTTACGCTTTTTTTGAAGATGATAGTTAAATAAACGTACCAAACACAATGTAATCTCTCTGGTTTTTGCATAATAGGATACAACGAAAAAAAAACGAAGAGAGAGGAAAGGTGAGTCAGAACACGTGATATCTGTGAAATTGTGATTTCTTTTGTGTCATCCTTTAAAGTTTTGAGAAGAGACTTTCTGTTGAAAGAGTGCTTGTTCTAATTCAAAACGTAATTTTTATAACGAGCTCTCGTTCCAACTTTAATGCTTCATTATTCATAGCATACGTCTCGTATAACTCAGTCTCAAAAATGGCTCGATTGGCCTAAGAAGATTCATTGGAGTGGTAAAGCATACGTGCTCCTAATACTATTTCTTGCTGGAGCAGTAATACCAAGCTGCTTGATTTGCAGCAAACAATAATCTTATGCTTGCTAACAATATCCCTCGTATTAGCTTTTTTCTGATGCACGCGCGTGCGTGCGCACACACACACGCATGTATTTAAGTCATACCTTACTAAAGTAACGTAGTAAATTTAACACATTTTGATTATAAGTTTTAATAAGAGTTAATTTGTCACCATAGTTTTCTAGTAACTACAATCGTTACTTTTTTCCAATTTTCGATAATTCAACGTGTGTTGTTGGAAAAAAATGTTTCAGGACAACCCAATATCCATCCAGGTTCAATAACCAGCACTGGTCGTGGTAGGGTTGCTGTTTCAGCGACAAGCACGCAAGCAGCACAATTAATTGGAGGCGGTATAACTCCGAATATGTTTACATCGCCAACAACAGTAAGTAGTGTTTTTATTTTAAGCTACAATCAAGTAGTATAGTAAATATAAAGACATACCTTATAATTTATACAAAAGATTAGAAAATAAGTTCTAAAGTAAAGCATGCTAGAGAAGAAATAGACTTACAGATAGTAACTAATGGTTTTATAACCAATTCATTATTCCCTAATTTGTACGTTAACATCAAATAAAAATGTTGCAACAAACATCTTGCTCTGGTGTTCACTATACTCTTTATCTGTATTTACCTGATTGTTGTAGATTTGTCGACATAATTAACAACCTTTATAGTTTATATCATAGACCACTGAAAAATAAAGCTAGATGGCAGTTATTAAACCCATACTTAATGACAAATAGTGTAAGTATTCACTAATCGATGTCACCTAATATCTCAAATATCATCTAGTAACTAACTTAGCCTGCATAAATTTATGACACGGCTTAGTATTTCATAGCGGTTGATCTATTAAAAGTTGAGCTAATGAAAGTAAAAAAATACTTGAAATGATCTTACATTATACATTAAGACCTGTTTAAGCCTGTTTAGAGTCTGTTTTCCCGAACAACAAATTTGTAGCTAGCTTTTGAAGCTTACAAGTATCGAATTTTGTTTCAATTTTTTTATAATCGTTGCCTGATTCTCTACTTGCTGTTGAAAAAATAATTTAACCGTTTTTCTTTGCTATGCACCAATTTATATCATATTACTTATTAGGAGTATGATTTTTTTTTACTTCTTATAAGTATGAAAGTCTGCAAGATAATAAACATGTTCAAAAGTCTATGCACGTGGTTTTGTCAAGAAAAATCCTTAAACAAAGAAAAAAAACGATTTTCCAATATTAATAAAGTGAAAGCTATACTAGGGACTCTCATCAATATTAAATTTATTGTAATACTGTAATAGTATTAGCTTTTTAGCGTTATAAATTCTGAGTTTAGAGAGAAAAATGGATCTAAGTAGATGATAAAAATACCTACTAATGGAAAAAAGTGAAATTTAACACCTTACTATTTCCAGTAATGATTCAAAAAATGGTGAAAATTTTAAGAACCGGTTTTTTGCGTCAGAAATCGACAGAATAAGCAAAAACAAGCTTTGATAAAGCTGATGTGCCGTAAAAAGATAAAAGACAATTAGCTGCGGATAAACCTGATTGGACCTGATAGTTTCCCCGCTAATTGCAAAAAACCATCGATTTTTCTCGAAATATGTAAAATTCATAACTCTTGTTCTTTTCAAGATAAAGAGCTGAAGTTTTGTCGTTTTTTTGTCCACTAACTACTATGCACAAGTTTGGCAAGATTATATACATAATTTTTGCAAACTGCAGCTTGATGAAAAAAAAGCACTTTCGTAAGAGGGCTCTGAAAAAGTTGTGGTGCAGTAACATGCTATTTTTTAAAGGGATTATCTTCTTTAGTAGTTAATTAAAAACGTATTAAAGTTTTAACATTTTCTCTTCAGGAAAAGTTTTTATATTGCGTTTGGCTATGCAAAGCGCGCGCAATGGTGAGCCCCCGCGCAAGGCCACGCTCATTTTCCACAGTTTGGTCCTGGTGCCAACCCCGAAAAAAAAGCCCTGGTATCGATAACCCTTCCGTAATAGAAACTACTTGTTCCTCTTTAGTTATTTATTTATAATTTAAAAAATTGTACTACTAAACATCAAAAAGATAATTAGTGGTATTTCATGCGCTTAGCTATGCAGTGTGCGTAAAAGGATGAGCTTCTTGAGTCAAGCCGTAAAGGGTAGGCATGGCCGACATTATGATCTTAGTAGCTTTTACTTGAAAGAAGAGATTATAATTTCAGTATATTGTTACTTAACTATTAAAAAAGATGATCCTGTCAAAAAGTAGTATGTAACTACACTACAAATTTTTTAGGGAAAGTGCTGTTTTCTGCATTGAGCTACAGTTTGTAAATATTAGATCTTGCTGAAATTGGTATGATGGTAAGTAGACACAAAAACTACTACATGTTACAATTTTAGCTCTGCATCTTTAAAACAACGAAAGCTCTGAATTTTTGAAATTTCAAACAAAATCAATGGTCTTTTTGCAATTTGCAGGTATACACTATTATACGATCATAGGTGTCGAGCAACACAGCAAGTTATTCTAGTTTTAGTCAATTTACCAATAATGTTCCAAAATACTTACTCACAACTACAAACATGCACATACCTAATTTTTTTCAAATTTGATTTAAATATTTTTACATAAAAATTTATGGTGCTGTGACATCCCATGTCAAATACTTAATATTCATTATTTCGAAATACACAGCTCCGTTAAGAACTTATAAAAAGCGAGTGCTCAGCGATTGTTAAACATTGAGCTGTATAGCTGCTTCTGCAATCTCGTGACATATAACTTACTTCCTTTGAAAAGAGCTGCCGTCGCAAAACTCTAACTACGCGTGCAATTTCCAAATAATCTTATGTAGCGCTCATCTTACAAAAATCAATTTTTACTAAATGTCTGCAAGAATGAAAACAATCAGCAGTTTCAACAGTTATTATTAAGAATGATCTACAGCGAATGTCGTGAACAGCTTCAACGTTAACTGTACCAAATGCAACAACCGAGAAATCAGCGATTTTTACCATTGTTCGTGGTATAGTTGTTGTACCACGTTTATGCTTGTGTAAATTGAGAGTAATTGGGTTGAGCTCTGATTGGTCATTCGGCTCCCCAACTTGACGTGTCCTCTTTAAATGCAAGAGTATAAAAACTCCTTGCACATACCAATAATTGCCTTTTCTCTTTCATCAAGTGCTCCAAAGTAACTATGAAGGTTGGAGAGTGAGTTCTGTTGCGTCTTTTAGCGGATGTAAGACTTAGTTCAGTGATTAAGCTACGTGTTAAAAGAGTGCATTTTAAGCGGATGTAAGACTTAGTTCGGTAATTAAGCTACGTGTTAAAAGTGTGCATTTCAAGCAAATGTAAGACTTAGTTGGGTGACTGTGTGAGAAAAGCTCGAGAAAACCAGGCCACTATAAACTCGCCTAAAAAGTGACTCAAGGAGGAACAAGAAAGAAAGGACCGGACCGTTGACTAAGGTTCTGACATTAAAAGCAGCAGCCTAATTATTTCCATCGCCATGAGTACTCTCGTGTAAGATTAAGATCATCGTTGCGGTCAACTTTGTAAGATCTCGCGACTGCGTGCGGGCAAGCAGCGGTTAACCAACGATCATAGAAGTAAGTTAAGTTAAGAAAAATAAAAACTTGTTAAAATATTGTAAACGCGAATCTGAACCTTCATAATTCATATTATTTGTAAAATTAATTATTTTCGGCATCACTGTAAGTACTCTAAGAATCAAAATTTGAATTGATAAAAATATAAATTTTACCTCGATAAATAAATTATGTACCAAGGAAAAATTAAATACCTAACGGATAATAAAGACCTTACAAGGACGTAAGATAAAGAGACGAATAAAATACGCTACGACCATATTACATCAGATAAATTCAAACAGTAGGTCAACGCCAGCTTGGCGTACGATGTACCAATACCTCTCTACACATATCATTCGTTGAAACCTAACACCACAACGCCGAGTCAACGATTTGAAAGAAAAGCATACTGTAAGTAAGAGCAAATGAAGTCTTTGGGCTGACGGCTGGTTCCTGACGAATAAAAATTAAATTTATTTGTTTGTAGAACGAATCTACGAGTTTCGCCCTTCACTTTAAAGTTCGGACGTAACAGTGCCTTACAACAACCAATTTTAATAAATGATTTGTATGTGGTTACAAAAGAATAGAAAAAAAAATTACTTTATAGCAAGAACCTTATGATATAACCATTTATGTAAATATATGCTTAAATAACCTTACTTGCCTGCAGGGAATATAACTGATTTTAAATTGTTCAAATTTTTTTTTTTTTTGCAATTTATTCGATATTCAGAAGTTGAATATTTCAAAATATAAATAAGTAATTAAAGGGAAACATTAAAATAGTAGGTTTTGTCACTGAACGGCCATCTCTACTACGGGTTTTTTTGGGGGGTAACCACAGTTGAATGTTACTTGTGTGGCAACACTACTTTTTATACAAGAAGTGCAAATAACGTCCAAATTCCATGAATAACGCCCAGAGATACAAAAAAACTAACAAATTTGTGAACACTTAGCTTTTTCCTGTTGCAATAATAGGTATTATAAGACATAAATAATAAGCTAGGGTTCATGAACATTAGACAAAAAATACTTAAATGCAATCCTCAAAATCGTGTGCGCTCATGCACCTACACAAATTTCCATAAACTTTCTTAAATGCTTATCATACTCACAGTTTTTGATCTGGTATCCAAAATTTTGCAGATTTTTCAACATAAAATATTTCGTAACTTAACGAAAAAGCAAAATAACTAATTTAAAAAAAAGGAATTCTTTGTTGCAAATCGATAACATCAAAAAACTATAAAAAAAACTACTTTTGAATATGTAATCCGATTATTCGATAATAGATACGTAGAAAGCAACATGGTTTGCTTACTAAGTCAAGGAAATCCTGTGATGTGACTTACCGACACACACCTGGATCAAGAGAAAGAAAGAGAGAAAGACACTTTTGTCCTTGTACTGTAGTTCTTAACTTTATAACGCACACTTGTGAATATGTATGGTACGTATATGTAAATTGTATTTAAAGAGAAAAAATCCGAAAAAACAGAACTACGAGAAATTGATTTAATAATTTTGTATGAGGTATGAATAGTTCTAAAAAAACCTTCAAAATAGCAAACAAGACTTAGCGTGATGTATTTCATACAAACATAGATTTTGAAAATTAATTATTTTAGGAGATTTTTGTCCCATTCTTCCTGCTATAGAAACGGGTATAGAAGTATGGTAATAACTGAGACTATTAAATCATTAATTTAATGGACATTTTTTCATATTTCTAGGTCAACTATAAATGTTCGTTAGATGGCTATAAATTTTTCTAAATTGGTATTGGAGATTAGAGAAAGAATAATTGAAACATTTAAAATTTTCCGGGCATTATAAAACTAATAATAAATGTTTAAAAATACTTGATGAGCATAGTAAGAGTATGTATGAAGTCATACTAACTTTTTATATTCAATACACTAATTTCTTAAATAACAAAATTAGAAATCAATTGAACAGAAATAAAGCAACTAACTATGGCATATATCATGCAACTCAAAAAGGTCTTGATGAATCTAACAGTAAAATTTGTATAAATTTTTAACTCGAATTTAAAAATAGTATCTGGAAAGGTCTTCCACTGCGTGAACTTAATTTCAAAGTTGGAGAAATATTAATGTTGATAAAAAATTTGAGTATATGCAACGCTTTGTGCACTGGGATACGATTAAAAATCACAAAATTCTTTGAATATAATATTAAAGCAGAAGTAATAACTGAAAAAAATGGAAAAATGAAGTTCCTGTAGCAAAAGTAACGTTAAATACAGGTTCTTCTTCATCGTTACCTTCTATACTATACTAGTGGCCCGGCTTTGCTTGAGACTCACTAAATGGAATACCGTAGTATGTTGACATGTGATGTGTAATGTTTTTAGTTAAAAATTTTACATCTATTTTTGACAAATCTCAGAGCAAAAATCTTTTTTTCAAAAACATATTTATTCGGAATCCAAGCAGTTTATTTGGTCAAATAATAAGCTGTAAAAATTGAAAAAAAATATAAGTATACTGAAAAATATCGTGCGTTCCTTATGCTATTAAACGATCGTTAACCCTAAACGGCGGTTGATTTGCAGTTTCTCTCGCATAATCTACGAAAACGGCTACTTTTTGAGTAGCCAAGATTCAGAACTTTAAAAAAATTTATAGTTGAAAAATTATTTTTTCCAATCTAACAACTTTGTTACCGTAGCAACTAAGTCCTGTAGCTTAATCTCTTAATTTTTTAGTGCCACAATGTATAAAAATACTCATTATTCTACGTATTTAAAGATCTGGAAGATTTAAATAATGACTGTCAGGATTGTAATAAAAATCCGATCTCTCACGTAACGAATTCTTTGTTTGCTGATTTTGAAGCAGCTCTTTCAGTCTTGATAAGTGTTCTGCGTCAGCTTTTTACAGACAAAAATTAGAAACGTTTGACGCATTTCAAGTTTTCCTTCCTATTTTCTCTCTTGTTACTATAGGAATGGTTAACTTTCCAACGTCTTCTGGTATTACGCTGGAGACATTAGTGTCTCAAGCACCTTCTTTTTTTTTTCTTCTGCAGAGATCAGTCGTATTGCTGATGATCTAAGGTGGGAAAACTTATCCGTAATGCTTGCTCGTTGGAAACTATCGCATTTGCTCAAGTTTACTTTTCCTTCACAGCTGTTGGGTTTGACCAACGCAGTCCTTCGAGAGGATCGGTGATTCCTGGTTGGATGCTTAGGGTCAAGAGAGTGATGTAATGTAGGGTAGTTGGTCGCTGGGGTTTTCAAGCTTGTGACAAACAATTCCGCTTTTGACGTCTGCTGGTGAATGACTGACTTGGTTTAACAGTCGCCGCCTTTATACAATTTTTTAGTGGATGGCTTTAACCTTGCCCCAACGAACCGTTCAACATCTAATGTAGAAAAATTAATTGCATACTTTGTAAAAAAAATATAAATAATGTACCAGTTTTTTTATTTCAAAATATTTTTGTATCAAGAATTTAAACCTGTCAAGTCAAACATTGCCTTATTGGTCCAAGTCGTTCGATATCCAATCTAGTAAGATTGTTTTTCCCTTATAGCTGTAAGGTTCACCAAACGCAGATCTCAGAGAGGATCGATGATCCTTAGTTTAATGTTTATGGTCAAGAGAGTTATGTATTAAAGGATCGTCGGTCACCTGGGTTTCCAACCCTGTGACGAACAATTCGACTTGTTACGTCTGCCAATGAATGACTGACTTGGTTTAATAGTCACTGCCTTTATACAGTTTTTTAGTGGACGAATCGTTGCCAAAAATGGTAGTAAAATTTGTTGGCAAGATGGTTTAATGTAAGGCGGCCTTATAAAGAACCAATGAGTTTTACGGTTAAGTACGTAACGTAAATGCTTGTGATGGCGCAAAAAAAGATCTGGTTGTGATACTTGTTATCTTAGCACCTACAAGGTATAATATTATTGTTTTTATGAATATTTGTACATAGAAATAAATTGTAACTCTTATCAAATTTGTACTAAGTTTTATTTCGTTATAATTGTAGATTTTAATCCTGATAGATGTAAATAAACTATAAATAAATAGTTGTGCTTGAAACTACTAAGTTTGCGTTTCAATATTATTTTATAACGGATAATAGATACGTAGAAAGCAACATGGTTTGCTTACTAAGTCAAGGAAATCCTGTGATGTGACTTACCGACACACACCTGGATCAAGAGAAAGAAAGAGAGAAAGACACTTTTGTCCTTGTACTGTAGTTCTTAACTTTATAACGCACACTTGTGAATATGTATGGTACGTATATGTAAATTGTATTTAAAGAGAAAAAATCCGAAAAAACAGAACTACGAGAAATTGATTTAATAATTTTGTATGAGGTATGAATAGTTCTAAAAAAACCTTCAAAATAGCAAACAAGACTTAGCGTGATGTATTTCATACAAACATAGATTTTGAAAATTAATTATTTTAGGAGATTTTTGTCCCATTCTTCCTGCTATAGAAACGGGTATAGAAGTATGGTAATAACTGAGACTATTAAATCATTAATTTAATGGACATTTTTTCATATTTCTAGGTCAACTATAAATGTTCGTTAGATGGCTATAAATTTTTCTAAATTGGTATTGGAGATTAGAGAAAGAATAATTGAAACATTTAAAATTTTCCGGGCATTATAAAACTAATAATAAATGTTTAAAAATACTTGATGAGCATAGTAAGAGTATGTATGAAGTCATACTAACTTTTTATATTCAATACACTAATTTCTTAAATAACAAAATTAGAAATCAATTGAACAGAAATAAAGCAACTAACTATGGCATATATCATGCAACTCAAAAAGGTCTTGATGAATCTAACAGTAAAATTTGTATAAATTTTTAACTCGAATTTAAAAATAGTATCTGGAAAGGTCTTCCACTGCGTGAACTTAATTTCAAAGTTGGAGAAATATTAATGTTGATAAAAAATTTGAGTATATGCAACGCTTTGTGCACTGGGATACGATTAAAAATCACAAAATTCTTTGAATATAATATTAAAGCAGAAGTAATAACTGAAAAAAATGGAAAAATGAAGTTCCTGTAGCAAAAGTAACGTTAAATACAGGTTCTTCTTCATCGTTACCTTCTATACTATACTAGTGGCCCGGCTTTGCTTGAGACTCACTAAATGGAATACCGTAGTATGTTGACATGTGATGTGTAATGTTTTTAGTTAAAAATTTTACATCTATTTTTGACAAATCTCAGAGCAAAAATCTTTTTTTCAAAAACATATTTATTCGGAATCCAAGCAGTTTATTTGGTCAAATAGTAAGCTGTTAAAAATAAGAGGAATATAATTATGCTGAAAAGTACCATGCGTTCCTTAAGTCATAAAATAATCGCTGGCCCTAAGGGGCCGTTGATTTGTAGTTTCT
>NW_019384287.1:1366427-1399919 GCF_000648655.2 Copidosoma floridanum | reverse complement strand
AGCTTGTCTTTTTACCTTTAAAATAAAAAAAAATGAATTTTTTAGCTTAAATAGAACCGGAGTTATGAATTTTTGAAAAATAGGCTATTATCGATAAATCATCAAATTCACGAATTTTCGATCTTGTTTATTTTTCAAAATATCGAAAGTAAAAAAAAATCCTCCAACACGTATCTTTTTTTTCCATATAGAACCCGTTAAAAAAGTTTGACTTAAATCTTAAACGTGTCGGTCAAATTTTGTCCAAATCTGTTCGGTTTGTAAAAGAACGTTCTGATTGTAAAACAACAATAAGAATTAACCTCATAGTGTTATAACACAATTTTACACAGGGTTTATATGATATAATTAAGGCACGACAGCAACACTGGAGCTTCTTTTCTCTCTTGATTTTAATTAAGCAATGGAGCAAGATCAATGAAGCATTACGGATCCTGCAGAAATGTCGCGTAAAGCATCAACGCTTGTAGGATACTTTGCACGGAGGTAAAATTTGGGTTCAGATAGCTCGTATACTTACTGAACTAGTGCAGTTTAACGCAATGAGGCTTTCACAGTCCGATGTTTGTGTTAATACAGTTTGACGCACCGCTAAGCTGTAAGAGCTCGAAGAGAGGGGGCGAGCGAGATCGAGGCTTTGGACTCTCTCATGACAATCCCGGAGGCTCACGGCCTGATGATAAATGTAGATATATACATAGAGAGAAAAAGAGTCTAAGATGTGCAGACAGATACGTATTACGTAACTGTATGTATAAGTCCTTTCATGGGCTTTTATAATTTTGGGAAGAGGAAAAAGTCGCTGGGGGCCAAGTCTGGTGAATATGGTGGCTGAGGCATAATGGAAGTACTGTTTTTGGCCAAAAAACTACTAACTAATAACGACTTGTGCGCAGGTGCATTATCATGGTGTTCGCGGATACACGTCTCATANGACGTGCATGGCTAAAGATTCTAATCTTTTTAATGTTAAGATTATAAAAAATAATTATTTTCAATAAATAACACATAAATTTTTAAGGATCAATAATAACCTTAGTAATTTTGTATGCAGAGTTATTATTTCTGTAAATTAAAAGAAAGATTCGTACAAAGATTTAATTAAATATCATATCTAGTTGCTACATACATTTCACCATTAGGTTTTACACATACGCAAGGCTCAAAATTCGGTAACATTTTAAAACAATGTAACTGTTTCGTTAGTGTATTTATTGTCACTTTAAAAGCATAGTAATAGTGTTTAAAATACAACATATCCATTTGACGAAGTAATAAGTATATTTCACCAAAAAAATAATAAATTTTCGTAATCATGCTGAACTGAGGACGATCATCACTAACATTGCTAATAATTACAGTTCCTGGTGAATATTTCTTATCCTTTATAATTACAAATTTATAAGAATTTGTTTTGTCGATTAATATACTATATTTAGATACATCCGTATCTCCTTTAATATGAACAGCCCCAAGATGAGGTTTTAAATTACAATTGCTCTTAAAATTGTAAACGTAGCACTGTTGAAGCTGGTTTTGTAGTGCTACAGTAGGAGGTAAATTTGTTGTTGAACTTGTGCTTACAGCAATTGTTTTTAATTTTTAATTTTTTCTTTCACCAGGCATGGCCCAGAAATTTGTGAATGGTCCGTCATCTCTCATTATTGTAGGAGCATGTGTTGCGAAATGATCGTTTGGTTGCAATGGACCAAATAATTTTGTACGTAAATCATTGCGTTCTTGAATAAGGATATGAATTCTACATGAATCTGCGGAAACGTATCTTGGAGATGATAATATGCCTACGATTTCGCGTAAAATCAAGTATAGGTTCCAACTCTCATTATTTTCAGGAACTAAATCGCCAATTATCAGTCCAAAATATTTGGTCAAGCACATCATCTCAGCAGCTGATTGTTTTACTTAAATTTTTTCAATAAAATTTCCTTTACATTTTTTACTAGTGATTTTGTAAATATTTTGTGGCTTATTATTATTCTCATTAGCACCAAATTCAAAACAATTTAAACGATCATTGAAAACTTTGATAGTGAATAATTTGTCATTATATATGAAATTTGTTAATATTTTTGACAAAGAGTTTTTTTAAATTCCCTCAGCAAAGTCATGCATAAAATCTAAACACCTATTTTCTGTAATATGGAAATCAGCAAGCTCGTTAAAAATGCAGGGTTCGACTATTCCTCTCATATTAGTTTTAAGTTTAAGATCTTCGTTGTAGTTGTCCCTATTTCTCAACAACTTTTCGTCCTCAAAACTTATGCTCTCAATTTGAAATCTATCTGCTCTACATATTCTACAACATCGAGTATTCGTAAAACTAGTTACGAAGCCGCAAATTTCGTAAAGTCCCACGTTTTCACCCGTTACCAATACACACCTAAAGAATATTTTTATGGTCTAGTCTTATCAACATTGTTAAGGATAGGATCGCAAAATAAAGGGTATGCACCAGAGATAGTATTTTGTATTAGTATACTTGATTTATTAACAAACGAAATATCAAGAGACCAAGCGATTGCGGCGAGTGCATGAGACGGAAGCCTTAGGCGTACTACTCCAGTGCACCAGGCGACGCTATATTCAAGAGCAGTGAGCTCACGCACTAGGCTTGAGCACACACACATACATACTACATGTGATAAAGAAGAAACAAATACCAATACTTCCGCCGTTTCTCATCTTGTACCGTTAACTCGTTAATTTTAAATATTCATCAACCTAAGGCCATCTCGCATTTTGTTGAATGAACATTCTGGTAGAGCCTTGGTTAAGACATCAGCCTTTTGATTTTTTGATGGCACATACTCAACGTGTATCTCGCTACATTCACACCTCTCTTTGATAAAATTATAACCGACATCAATGTGATTCGTTCTTCAATGATTCTTAGAATCTTGAATTAAATAAATAGCACTTTTATTGTCTACCAGCAGTAGAATACCTGAATCAAATTGATATCCAAGATTAAAAAGTAGTTTCTTGAGCCACAGGGCCTCTCGGGAAGCTGTATCAGCGGCAACAAGCTCCCACTCAGCTGTGCTGTGTGTCACCAGCTTCTGACGTCTGGAAGCCCAAGTAACTGCTGCTCCAGCCTTTATAAAAACGTAACCAGTGGTAGATCTTCTAGTATCAAGACACCCTGCAAAGTCTGAGTCAGAGTAACCTACTAGGTTGCTGGCTTTGTTGCTAGACACATATCTTAAGCACAGATTTATTGTGCCCGCCAGATAAGCCAAGACTCTTTTAATTGCCCGCTAGTGACTATTGTCGTAAGCATTTTGGAATCCACTGAGAAAGCCGACTATATAAGAGTTGTTGGGTCTTGTAGTCGGTTGAACGTGAAAATAAGTCCGGATCAGAAAATGTTGTTTGGCAAGAAATTTTCGATTAAATAGAAGTAAACTTCTAAAACAAAAAAAAATTAACGAATTAAAAGTTATCACATAAATAAGAACGACATTATTTATAAGTAGCATATAACATGATATGTTTATATTTTATATTATAAAATTTTTCTAAATAATATCCTACTTTGAATCTTATACGAGTGTTAGACGGGTTTTTGAAAAAAAAAGTGTGGGTCCCGGGACCCCCGACAGGTGTGAAACATTAAAGAACGTGTTATTGAACTCAGAAGTATTTGATTGTCTATGACATAAATAGTAGTTTGCTACAAATAAGTTCTATCGTCTCCAGGGCTATTTTGCGGCCCGAGGGACCTGCGAAAACAGAGCCCTAGGAATATAAGGCAACCACGGAGAAATGGTGCTCATGTGGCGAATCCTTTTTTTTTTACCGAGCGCACATCAGCCTCTAAAAAACACGCGAGGTAGAAAAAGTATTAATTTTTTGGAGTCTAAGTAATTTTCATTTCATATTTTTTTTATTAGAAAGACAGTTTATGTATAAATATGTATTTTTAATAGTAAATATTATAGATTTGGAAAAAGCAAATTCTGTTATTTTTTTTTGTTCATTTGCCTACCTACTCATAGGTACATACATTAGTTTAACAAACGTTCGTGTGTATTACTTTCTCTATCTCTCTATCTTTTTTCGGATACTTGTTTACTGTGCGTCGTTGCACATGTACGCGAATTTCGTTGGCTCTTTACTAAAGAGGGGTTAAAATGGAGTTCAAATAAACACAATTGGAAGACCTCGGAAAAACTTTGTATTATGGTCCAATATTGATATTTCAAAATAATCCTGTTCAGAAGGAAGAAACTTTTTTGAATGATGGAAAAATAATACAAATTCTAATAATGATTCATCATTTTCTACAAGCGCAAAATATTAAAAAAAAGCAATGGAAAAGGCCTACCTGTGTGAGTCTAATGGAGAAAAACAGAAAGAGAGCGTGACAGTAGACAGTCAATGGCTCTCTCTATCTCACTTACTTTTACAGGTTCTGCCAAAATGCCTTTTTAATTTTTTTTCTTAACATTTTGCGCTTGTTGAAACATAATTAAAAAAGCTTATTGCTAGAAAATTTTTCGCCCTACACGCTGGTATTTTTATTTCTTCTGTATATTAAACCCAAAAAAAGATAAAAGCAAAAGAAACTTAGAAAAAGTCGCCCAATTACCGATCAATTTTCTAATTCAGATGTTTCTCGGTTGGTATCCATAAGTAATTTAAACAGAAATTAGATTGGCGTGCTACGTAGTACGATCAATATGGTCCCGTAACCAATCCAAAGGATGTGGGTTCGATTTTCAGAGTTCAGTAAAATTTGAAAATTTTATATACACATATATAATACATAATATGTATGTGTATGGATGTGCATACTATATACACAATACACATATGTATGATATTTATTATATACTCTTCTATATAGCTATATTTATGGGTGGTACACTTTGCAAACGAGAGAGGGGTGGCAGTAAGCTCTCGGAGAGAGACAGAGAATCAAGCCGAGTTTAACCGGAGATTTCCATCGTACGGGACGCTTCATCGCGTCAGTTGAACCCCCCAAGCGTGCAAATAGATGTTTCACATCAAAAATTATAAGCAAATGCAGAGAAGTATAAATATTTTATTATTGAATTACCATCCCTATTAATGATTTTTTTTCTTTAAATTGGGTAGCAGAGAGCTCTGCCTCTCCGTAGTTTCATAAGGCTACTGGCGATGACTGCCACAGTTTCTATAATTTTTTTACTGCTGGAGTTTCAATAAATATGTGTGATCGCATACGTTTACACGTTTTTATTCAAAACTCAATGTAAGAAAAAATAATACAAACAAAAAAAGGTCAATGCACCGCAGATTTTATACTCATCAATATTTATGTAAAGTAATAACTATATTAAATGTTTTTTGTACTCGTTAATAAGTATACAATTGATCTATCTGCCTCCTGGGTGGTGTTGAAAAAATAGATACCTATGCATAGCTAAGAGATCGTTTACAATAAGTTGGAGGAGCTGCCGCTTGCGACCTTAGAGCATATTTACCTGGAGGGAGCATACAATGCTTCGGCGGCGAGACTAGCAAAGAGAAAGAGGGCCCGTAAAGCAGGATATGCTTTCTCTTTCTTACACTCCGATGATTGGCTAGCCCCCTTCCGTGTAAATAGTTATAGTCGTCTCTAAGAGTGGAGCTGGTAGGAGAAGAGAGCATATATAAAGCTATACCTCGATACCCCCTACCTCTTAAGCCAATATATGTATAACTCAAGCTCTGGTGACATACAATTTCTATATTACATCTATTGCAATCCTAGACGTCAATGATGATAGCTGAGTGGGCTGCTTGCGCCGAATGGTGTTTTTTTTGCAGCTGTAGACCTGGATCGAGTCCCGACTGGAAATTTTTTATTTTTTCATGTTACAGTGCACATTTTCATTGAAAATTCATGCAGATACGATTGGAACATTATAAAATAAAACAAAATTCCAAGTAAGGAAAATAGAGGGGTATCGAGGTATAGCTTTATATATGCTCTCTTCTCCTACTAGCTCCACTCTTAGAGACGACTATAACTATATACACGGAAGGGGGCCAGCCAATCATCGGAGTGTAAGAAAGAGAAAGCATATCCTACTTTACGGGCCCTCTATCTCTTTGCTAGTCTCGCGGCCGAAGCATTGTATGCTCCCTCCAGGTATATATGCTCTAAGCTTGTGACTGCATGCTACATCTTGTTTCAGCTCATATACAGTTTGTGTATACAACAGCCTATCGATGTACTATAGACTGAGCTGCTACGAATCTGTAGAACTATTCCTCATATTGCAAGGGGTGCTGGATTGATTACGTATAGTGGTGGAGACGCTGGGGATGGTGGAAGGGCGGCGTACACTGAGGCAGAAAGCACTTCTCTGGTTTAAAAGTTTCTAGAGACCACAATTTTTAACCAATTAACATAATTTTTATTTTTTATTTTGAAGGTAAGATGATTTGTGAGATGTCTGTGGAAGCCAAATTTTAATTTTGCCCTCTAAATATGTTGCACCTCATCTGAAATGTCAAAAATAATTAATTTGTGCTAGATAATACTTTACTATCAATAATAAGCTTTTATCTATGCAATAAAATGAGGCAGAAATGACAGCCTAATGTATTTCGAGGTTACTTCTGCTGGATATAACATTACAATTAATAAATTCAAAATGGTGGATTCAATATGGCTGACCAAAATTTAAAAAATGCCTAAATCTCTAGAAAAAACTCTACTTAGGGGTTTTCGATGATGAATCGGGTCGCTGATGATGAATTCATCGTCCAAATTTGCAAATTCAAAATAGCAAATCTAATATGGCAGACTATAAGGATATTATGGATAGGCTTGCAGTTGTTATAAGAAATTATATTTGTGAGTGGTACTAAAAAATTGAGAGACACCATAATTTTCATACGTTATTATTTATGTACAGAAGATCTTTTACACACTTATTTTCAATACATTTGTTTATTACTGTTTGCGTTACATAGAAACAGTGAAGTTGGAATTTATGAAGAATTAAACGTAATTAAATAGTATTTCAACTAGTTGTACTTAAATGATTTAACTAAAATTTTTTTGCGATTCTATCGTAGATAGTTTTAAAGCAGTATTTTTTAATAGTTCTGGAGCACTGTCGTCCACTTCATGCTTAGTATTACTCGCTTTCTTTCTAATACTACAAATATAAGGATCTAAAGAAATTAGTAATATATTTAACAAGTCTGTATTAGTCTGTACTCTTCCACATTTTCTTGTATTAAATTTTCTGAAGAATTTAACATACTTATTTCAAGCCTCTTGCGCTTCTTCCGTCGTGTCCAATTGGAACAAGTTTATGATGCTGTATTATTTTAGCTTTATGGAAAAAAATTTTGTGAAAAGAAACAGGCATATAGTACCAGTCATTATATTTCAAATATAGGTATTTTTTGTGTATACTTGGAATTTTAGTACGTCGATTTCCATGACACAAGTAATGACCTAGAACAATAAGAGAGGTTTTCTTAATGCTCCCTAGTCTAACTGTTTTAAAAATTTGGTTTACTTGTGATAATTATATTATTTATGATTATTACGTGCAAAATGATTCCAAATCGCTTTACACAGTTAAGTACATAGAGGTCTAGTGAGTAAGTCATGAAATTGCGAGGAAATGGTCTATTCGAGTATAACTCATGAAATAAGAACAGAGATGATGATCCACCTGAAGCGCGATGCGGCAGACAAAGGTATACTATACCTACTCCTATAGGCATAACACCTGTCAATAACATGGATGCCTGGTGAAATAGCTGTACTTAGGCCACTAACACATGAAGTCTGTAATAGATTTTCTGTACATAAATAATAACGTATGAAAATTACAGTTTCTATTCATTTTTTAGTACTACGCATGAATATCATTACTTATTACTGCTACAAGCCTATCCATATTATCCTTTTAGTCTGCCATATTAGATTTGCTATTTTAAATTTGCAAATGTGGATGATGAATTCGTCATCAGCGATCCTGAAAACCTTTAAGTAGAGTTTTTTCTAGAGATTTGGGCATTTTTTAAAATTTTGGTCAGCCATATTGAACCCGCCATTTTGAATTTATTAATTGTAATGTTGTATCTAGCAGAAGTAATCTCGAAATACATTAGGCAGTCATTTCTGCCTCATTTTACCGTATAGATAAAAGCTTATTATTGATAGTAAAGTGTTATCTAGCACAAATTAATTATTTTTGACATTTGAGGTTAGGTGTAACATATTTGGAAGGGGAAATCAAAATTTGGCTTCCACAGATATCTTACAAATCATCCTACCTTCAAAATAGAAAAAAAGTTATCTAAATTGGTTAAAAGTTGTGGTCTCTAGAAATTTTTGAATCAAAAAAGTGCTTTCTGCTCCAGTGTGCGGCGGTAGGGTACTTGAAAATGTGCGGGGTAGGAGGCTGAGAGCGTGGGGGGAAGGGTCTTACAAAAAATAAGGCAAATTTTCAATGGGTCAAAATAATGGTGAAATTAACGGAATCTTCCCTTATTTTGTGGTGCGAGGGGGTCATGAAGGTCTTTGAAAATTGTGTGGTAGGCTGCGGGGGGCTAGGTGTAGGCTCAGTCAGTCTTCGGCTATTTTTTGTTGGGTTCAAATGTCGTTGACAGTAATGGAATTTCCCTTTATTTTTGGTAGGGTTGTGGGAGTGGGGGAGGGGGTAATGTGGAAAACCCTGACCTTACAACTATGTTATATAGAATGATATATATATATATTTATATATCTTATGTGTGTATCTTATATTATATAGTTGTAAGACCAAATGCAGTTGTAATCTCACTTTTTAACCCTCCCTCGTTCTCCCTTAAAATTTTAAATGTTTCCTTAAGCCCTTTCTTAAAATAAGGGAAAAAACTCAAAATTTCTTCCATCAATTGACCCAATGATAAATATTCTAAGAAATAAAGATCCCCTTACCTCCCTTCTCAGGCCTTCTTTTAGATTGTATTTAACCGCCCACCATCCCCCCTTTGTTTTTCCTTCTATACTTTTTATGCTAATTGTTAAAAGCAAATTGGTAATGATAATTTATGATAAAAAAAACCAAACAGTACACAGTAAAATTATCATTGAGATGATTAATTAAGTGAAATAGTACATTTGTGTTGATTCTAAAAATTCATATGAGTGGTAATGATTTTTGTACGATTCTTATAAATAATAATGTATTCCTCACGAAACTATGATTTGTAATCGATACTCTGGTATGAACGTTCACGTCTGAATCAAGTAATATTTCTGCCGAAATATAGTGTCAATGTCTGTAGAAGTGAATAATTTATCGTTAGGATGCAATGTAACAATAATTTAAGCCTAGTAGGCCTCTTTTTTATAATGTAATTGTGTAAACGTACGGAATAACTTTTTCGAAAATATTTTGCTTGTTTATATCATCTAATATAGATTTCAGTTTTGTATGAGATAATCTGGTGTAATATTTGGTATATTAGTAGGAGTGGTACCTTTGGAAAAATTTTTTAAAAATCACCTCATTTCTTCTCATTTTGGGTTCTATTTAACAGTAATGAATAAAGCAGGTTTTCTTAATTTTTGTATTATTGCTATTGCATGTTGTTAAAGTTTTTTCATGTACCTTCATTACCAATAAATATTGAAGGTAAAATAAAAACGTTTCCTACTTCATTACATTATGATTTTTTTTAATTATTTTATGCACTACGCATGAAATGATCTATTATACCTTGGTAATAATTAATCCTTAAAATTTTCGGATTTTTATTTGTATCTATTTCGTTTGTTAACATATCTTTTTTCTGAACTACTTCTTTTTAATCTTATTTTACTATTTGTAACATAACTAATTTCTGGTATTTCATTGGAGATTTTAATGTTTATATGATCTTTAAACTTTTTTTTTTAGTTATAATTTTATTCATAGTTTCCATTAGCTTTTGCTCCACTTCAACATTATTGCAATGTTGTAAGTCATAATGCCCGCTGAAATTAGAACTAGAAAAAAAAATTTTAAATTTCAATTACTTGAATTATTTTTGAAACTATGTCAAATGTCTGATTCATCGTTGGTGTTCTCTTTATCTTATTAAAATTATTCGCTACATAACTGCTTGGTGAATCGAAGCTGAGCTTTATTAGATATTGCATATAAATTAAATATTTAGTATTCTTATGCAGGAACAAATGAAATAGGTACAATATTCAAATTCTTTGTTTCATGATTTATTTTACAAATCTACACGAATCTTAGTTAAATTTTGTGCAGTTTTAAGTTAGTAATGTCATGCTTTGACGTATCTTGCTTATTTTAGTAGGAACTGAATTTCAAAAATACAAAAGTCATGATTATTTATGTTCATTGTGGATAAGATCTTTGTATAAATATCTCTTTATGTTATGCAAATATTTCTGTGGGTCTATCCCTACAAGCCCTTCGCCACTTTCAAGGTCTATATTTTTAAATTCATAAGAAAGTCCGTCAATATAATAGTTTAGTAGTTGCTTCTGTAATTATGCTTTCGTTACTGTTTTTGACGACAAGGAGAGTTGGACAAAACATTCCCTCTAAAACACTCAATTTGTTTTCGTATTATGTTTTTGTACAACATCAATTTATTTCAATTTCTGTGAACTATATTTAAAGTGTTTTTTTGGAGTCATCAAACCTTTATACTAAAAAATAAATTAACTTCTCTAAATTTTCTTGTAACACTTTCGAATTTTAAGAATGAGCGCTCTTTATTGTTCAAGTATAGTGGAAGTTTAAAAGTTTAATAACTTGGCATCCTTTTTAGAAGAAATACTGATTATATACCCGTCCAAGCCGTTGATAAAATTTTCTTGCGTTAAAAAATAAATTAATAAATTAATTTTCTGAATAGATAAGTTTTTCTCGATCCTTCAGGACCATCTCTAATAAAAATTTTATGGTTTTTTTTTGCAGATTGCATAAAATATTTCATATTTATTAAATATTTGGTTTATACATGAAACAGCATAATTATCTTCATCTTTAACAAAATGTTTAATAACATATTTTTCATGTTTATCTTGTATNAAAAAAAAAAAAAAAACAATAATAATGATAATTGCATTGAAATGCAATAGTAATTACTGGTATAATAAAATAATATTCTTTCGTTTTTTAGTCCTTTAAAGAATTTAAAATTAAATTAAATTATACGTAGTACATTATATTTGTAGTTTTATAGTGATCGTAATACATGATACATACGTTATGGAATTTTTAAAAAATGAACTAAAAATAATTGTGTAAAGTTATGTATTCTTTACTATGTACTGTACTCATACCGTATACTGATTGATTTGTAAAATAAAAAAATATTTATAAAGTGACTGCCAAAGAAGTTATGATGGTTGAAATTGCAAGAAGCGCGTCCAACATGTAACTGGTATTTGAGAAAAAATAATTTTGTTTAATTTCAGTAAGATTCCATGGTTTATCCACTGAAATTCTTAAAACGATAAACAAATGACAGACAGCGTTCAAAAATACGAAAAAATTTATAAACAATTTTTTATTAAATACAACCATCGTATCTTACGTCAAGTTTTCTATAAAAAACATGTTTTTATTTGATGAAGAAATTATTATTACTGGAAAAGATACATTAATTTATGTAGCGTTGCACGTCGTATCGGCGCGTGGGCACCGCTACATCGTTTTTCTCAATAACAATAATGGTTATCAAAATAATAAAATGTAAGTAAATGAAAAAACATTCTTATTTTTATTTTTAATATGACTTATAATTAACTTAGTGTCTATTTAAAGATTTTTACAATTGTTGTTTTATTATTGAATGAAAGTGTTTTTGCTTCTAGTCTCTGACGATAGATCGATATAATGCAGTGGAATTGTAAAGGGCGCTTTATTGTTAAAGGTTTTTTAAGTCGTTGTGACACTATTTTTTCTTTATCATACTCATCATTAGTTAAATAACGACACGTTATGCTTTCCAAAGCTTTTGTTGAGCAAGTGAACAATTCGTTGGGTGTTCGAATATGATCATTCATCCTTTGAAGACAAGTTCTTGCAGCAAGTCGTTGTAATGCCCTGTCTATTTCATTGCATGGTCTCTTGTCATGAGACGTAGGGAAAAAATGCCATTCGTCTGATACTCCAAAATCTTCTACGTAATGAGTAAGATTAATAAAGCTTTTCTTGTCTTTGTACTGTGCGCTTGCACCGCCCGAAAGATATAATAATTTATCAACACCTTTCAAATCCGCCTTAATAAATTTTATAACAAATTTTACAAGTGGTTTTGGAAAAAGATGAACAGCAACTGTATTATGATGCAAGCGTTCAGAAATGAAAACGAAGCTTTTGACGTTTAATTCATCATTTTTTTCATTTTTATAGTAAATTGAGAAAGGATTTTTAGTTGCTTGATTATTATTCAAATGCACACATTTCATGGAACTTTATAAAACAAATGCATAGTTTTTACTGCAATCACATATTACAATTCATTCATTTTTCATTAGTTTTTTTTTTTTTTTTTCAAGTTCAAGAATTCCAGTTGTTTTTTGACCAGTAAAGAATAAATCATTAATTTTTTAAGCCATTGCTTAAAAGTTTTAAAAATTGAAGCCATTGCTTAAAAGTTGTCAAAATTCACTTAGATATCAAAGTTTATAGTAAAGTTCTATATATTGTCACCCCTTGTTTGTATTGCACATTTTCGATGAATTGGCTATCGAAATTTTGTTGTAATTCTGTAATAACATTATCTACACAAGCGCACGTATCGCATAATCCCGAACAACAATTATTAGATTGAATACCACACGTCATACGATCCAAACTATCATGATCATTAGTTATCGGTCTTTTGGAGTTAACTGTGATACATTTTAAATTCGCTCCATCTATAATAAGTTTATTATTTTCATGTATCGGACACACACACACCGAATTAGTGCCAGTGGCTCCTGCCAGTATACAATGTTTTGGTCGTATGCTAGTAAACTTTGAAAAACTACACTTTACTGTCGGAAACTATTTTTCAAATAGCTTATACAATTCTTTTAAATTATTCAAAATCGGCCGTTTTTGCATCGGTATTTTGTGACCATCCACTATTACGGAGACGAAATCTTATTTACCAGGCATAATATGTGTGTTTCTCAGATTGATAGAAGTTCATTTAAATACTAAAAGTTGCAGGCCAGCGTGCCAGCCATGGTGACAAGTATATGTTGAGCACGTGTTGCCATCTGTAGTGAATTCATGATAAAAATTCACTAAATTTAAAAGTAGAAACCAATAATAGAACGACAAAATAAACTAATAGTTTAATAACCATTAATTTTATAAAGAAAAACGATGCAGGGTTAGAAGGAGAGGTGTGCAGAGGTGCCCGCGCGCCGATACGACGTACCACGCTACATAAATTAATGCATCTTTCCCAGTAATCTTACTTATATATAAAGCTAAGTCGCTAAAACCGTTGTAATTGCTAACCGCGAAAACTACTGAACCGATTTTGCTGAAATTTTGCACACTGATTCATGATACTTCCTAGATGGTTTTAGTATAGTTTTTATCTTAAAAAATTTAATAACAATAGCAATAATTGAGCTCAAAGTTTTGCAAAAATACGCCAGCTTTTCAGTTTAGTTCAGTGAAATCCGGTAGGTGACGTCAACATAAAATCAAAGCTACCTGCAACATAATTAAATAAGTGTGGTTATAATAGGCCGGAGCGTCTCGATAGTGATGTAGTCGAGCTTCAGCAGTTCAACGAGCTCTATAGAGAATGCTGATCTTGCAGCTGGGTATCCCGGTTACGGACGATACTCTTCTCTAAGGGGGAAGGGACCTAGATGTCCATTCACCTTGAATCTCGACGAGTGCGATAAAAAAAAAAATTAATTCCAACCGATGCCGTCTCTGCCACAATACCAGGAGACATATCTAGCCAGAGCACAATCTGCACCGACTCTTCAGAGTTGTGTGGTAGTCCTACCATCCCACCTGGTGCAGTTAGAGAATTTGTGGCTACAAATGTAAGCAAGGAAAAACAGCTCTGAGGGGAATGGGCAGCCACAACAGCTACCTTCTTGGTCGTCGCGTCCCCAACGCGCTTACCCACATGTTCCCGTCCAACGATGAGCGGTTGGTTATCCAGGAAACGACCCGAAGACGAGATGTTCTTTGGTCAGCGGCGTACCTCTCCCTCCATCAGTCTCCGTACATCGAGACTCTCAGGGTAAGAACCAAGCAACCCGTAGCCAGCTCTTTATCATCAGGAATAATAATAAAGAATAGCCTGGAAGTTTTACCACTGGCGCTTTTTAGGGCCATTAAAAGTATTTACGTTCCCTACTTAACCATCAATTTCATCGGTTCTTTTTAGGATCTACCTAAGATCTACCTTGCCAACAAATACATTTTTATTACCATTTCCGGAAGCGATTCGTTGACTAAAAGACTATATTAACTAAAGACGGGCACTATTAAACCAAGTCAGCCATTCACTAGCAGACGTCACCTGCGGAGTTGTTCTTCGCAAGGCTGGAAAACCCGGTGACCGACGACCCTATACTACCCTCTCGACTCTAATCATTCTACCAGGAATCACTGATCCTCTCCAAGTTTTGCGTTGGGCAAACCTATAACAGCTATGAAGGAAAAAAAACTTGAGGCAACGGGATAGCCTCCACTGGACAAGTATCACTAACCAATCTCCCCATCTAAGATTACCAAAACAACTGAATCTGCAAATAAAAAAGGTGCTTTAAACACCAAAAGGGAAAGAGCGAGGGAAAGAGCACTACAACTAGCCCCAAAGCTTCGGACTTTGTAATTTTTCTCCTAATTAGTCTGGGTCTTCAACAGCAAACCAGAGAAGATCACCTTGAGGTATCCAGGCAGTCACAATTGCTGTTAACTGTAGTCAAGAAAGAGTTAACTTAAGAAGCTAACCGGTCTTTTTTAGGGCCATCGAACGTCGAACTACCTTGCCAACAAATATATTAGAACTTAACAAAGTTGACAGAAAACAGCTTTTAGGGGTCACAAAAATTTTAAGCATGCCAAAATTCGCAAGAGGGTAAATTGGAAGAAAAACTTCAAGTGTATCTAATAAATACAATTTTACTTAGGCGTCAAGAAACTGACGCAGAAAATTTATCGAGATTGAAACAGCAGCGTCAAAATCGACAACTAAAGAGTCCATTACGTGAGAGATCAGCTTTTCATTGTACCCTCACAGCAATCTCTGAAATCTTTAAAGATCCTACTTCAGATTTTTTAATGAGTAGAAAATGTATTTGTGTTTTTGTGGCAATAAAAATGTAGGGTTTAAGGTCCAGGACTTTGTTGCTCTGGTAATAAAGTTGTGAGATATGAGAAAAAAAATTTTTTTTCAACATTAATTTTTTGGGGGTTTAAAATCTTTACAGTTTCAAAAAATAGCCGTTTTCGTGAATCACATGGGAGAAACTGTAAATCAACCGCTTCTTACGAACACCGATTATTTTATGGCATAAAGAACGCACGGTACTTTTCAGCATAATTATTTTTTTGAATTTTTACACCTTATTATTTGACCAAATAAACTATATGGATTCCGAAAAAACATGTTTTTAATAAGAAGATTTTTGTTCTGAGATGTATTAGGAATTTGTGTAAAATTTCTAACTGAAAATGTTTCACATTACATGTCAACACACTACGGTGTTTTATTTCGTAAGTCTCGGGCGAAGCCGAGACGGGGGGCTGCTGGTAATAAATGATTTGTCTATTTATCAAAAACATGTTTTTTATAGAAAGTTTGACGCAGTACACTATGGTTGTATTGAATAAATATAATCGTTGAATTTTCGAGACCATGAAAAAAATTGATTGATTCAAACATTTCAATAACGATATAAAATTGCTCATAGATTTTGTTGTAAATATTTTGTTGTCAAAATTTACGTTATCATCTTTATAATGGAAAAATAAATTTACTTTAGCTTAGAAAGAACCGGAGTGAAAGTTGTTTGAAAATGAGTGTCCAAGGCAAAAATCACGAAACTCTCAAATTTGTAACCCCTCCATCTAAAAAAAAGAAATCCTTAAATAGGTATATTTTTTTTTCATAATGTAGGACCCAAAAAAAAATTGTTAGCCAATTAAAAAAATTTGACGGTTAGAAAGATGTTCGGTTTGTAAAAGAATTACCCATCTACCGTTTGTAGTATTATTATGATATATTTTCTTTTCATTAAAATTTTACCAAGTTTATTCTAAAACATGTAATACTTTGGAATGCTTACATACTTCACTGATTTTTAAAAATAGTAATGTTCATACAATTCATACAAAAATGTTAGTTGTTTTAAGTAGTTTATCATGGTATTTTTAATATTATTTTCTTGAATACAATCTTTTGTTTGTTGTCAAGGTGAAAAGCTAAAGTAACATCTGTATGATTCCTAGCACAAATTAGAAATTTTTGTAGTTTTCAAGCTGCTTTTATTTTACCTGCGGGAGGTTGGGACAGGTGGAGTACGGTGGCACATGGTGGCACCCAAATGATATTAATAATTTAGAAAATTAAATTTTGGCATGAATGTAATAAAATGTACTTATGTTATAATCTTCTACGTTTTTGGTGTCAAGAAACAANAAAAACTTTGTCAATTAAAAATTACAAAGCAATGAAAAAAGTTATCCGCTTCGGCCAGGAGTCGAACCTGGGCCTCCTTCTTGCCGGGAAGGTGCGTTAACCAACTTCGCCACCGAAGCCTTGGCGGACACCCTTCTCCACTGCTCTGCTTATGCGTATCTTTAGATCGAACGCCGATATTTTAGATATTGATGTTATTAATTGATGGGTAAGTATTATGTCAAATTATTATACATTGACCTCTCTCCATCGAAATCGCGCTACGTAAACGTCGCGCTTATTTTTAAAGTGAAACTCGCTGGAGTGCGAAAAAACTTTGTCAATTAAAAATTACAAAGCATTGAAAAAAGTTATCCGCTTCGGCCAGGAGTCGAACCTGGGCCTCCTTCTTGCCGGGAAGGGGCGTTAACCAACTTCGCCACCGAAGTCTCGGCGGACACCCTTCTCCACTGCTCTGCTTATGCGTATCTTTAGGTCAAACGCCGATATTATAGATATTGATGTTATTAATTGATGGGTAAGTATTATGTCAAATTATTATACATTGGCTCATTTGAAAACTATTAAAGCAGTATCGATTATATCGGTAGAAAAAATTGGTATTCCGATACATCGAAATACATCTATATTTTGTTAAAAATTGTTTTTTGTTAAAATATAAATAAATGAAAGCTTATATAATTTGTAACAAGTAAAGAACATATTTATTTCAACAATTTATAAGCAAATAAATTACTGTTACCAATATTTATCAGTTTTACGTATTTTTTCACACAGATTACAAACTACTTCCTTATTGTTGCCTTATTTTGTGAAAAAGTTCCAAACAGTAGGCATAGCTTTTTTTAAACAAATTGAAATTTAAGCATTAACTGAATCCCATATTGGTACTCATTATACAAAAGTATAAACTTGTTTATAGATTCAACCTAAAAATAACAAAAATCATCGTGCAATGCAGAGAAGAAAAAAAAGAGGATACATATATACAAGTATTATCTGCAACTTACGTGAAAACAACACTTCCATGATCGCTAATACAGGGTATATACGTAAATGCAGGATATTTACCCAACGTACGTATTACCTATACAAATGCATTACCTATACAGTGCTGCTATTTACTTATATGGAGGACTCACGACGAAATCCCTGCAGGAGACAGACGAGTAGTATCGAACCAAATTAAGACTTTTCCAACTTCCTAGTGATGCCTGATATTTATCGATATTAGTCAAACTAATATTTTAACCTCTAATAATCGACATTTTTATTGATATTTTAGACGTTAATATATTGCCATATCGATATAAAAAGAAGCGATATTGAAATACGGGGAAAACACAAATACTCCCACTTGGAAATTACGTTAAAGCACCCATGCGGACCGTGTACGGTGCCATAAACTCACTATCTGGATCACTTATGGCACAGAACATGGGCACTTAAAGATATGTGATTAGAGGCATACATGGACAGGCTATGGCAGCAATACAGTGTAGCAACTATACCGTGTCCTGAAGAGGGCAGGGTACGGTGACAGACAAATTTTACTATTAGATTGAATTTTCATTTCTATTTTGCACCTAAATGATAACGTTTTAATTTATTATAAGAACAAAAAATCATAGGGAAAACTTGATCATACAATTTTATAATCATGAACGCATTTTATTAGATTTAAAATAAGGTGCAGTAATGAAAATAGATATTTTTTTCAACAGTTTTAACATTCGGTGTATACAAGTAGTATAAAGTATTACGTAAGTATTGACAATGGAACTAGTATTAAAGATCAACATTTTCTGTTTAGCTTAACACTTTTGAAAGTACACTGTAATTTTTGTAATTAAGCTCCGTCCCAACTTGAACAATTATTAATAACTTTGCCTGCTTTATTCACTTACTAATTTTACTGTTATCGTTAGTTAGTTTTTTGTAAATGTCCATCATAGTTCTATAAAATACAAATAAATAAGTAGTCTTATTACTCTATCATCCACATTACAATTTTTGTTTTTAAAGTTTTTCAACTACTGTAACCTATTAATTTTTTTTAATCAAAGTTTCGCATAGATTCACTGACTATGCATATTTACATATACGTATCCATGCGATTATTAACTTATTCATTCACATCAAGTATATTAAAAGTAACGCTGATATCTTAAATTACAAAAAATCGCACAACATAATACTTGTACGAATATACAGTCAATCTACTTGGTTGCCCGTATACTTGTCCCATACGGTGTCTATATGGCTACCCCATCTTATGCATACAATATTCTGTCCATGTACGCCCCTGATTACACGCCCCATACGGTCTGAGGAAAAAAGTGTTTGGTAGTTGGTATACGGTACGTATGCTAGCTCATGGCAGCCACTAATCTATTTCTGATCGGGCTAGGGGCCCACACAAACACAAGCATCATACGCAAAAATTGAAAGGCTATTTGTAGATTGGCTGGTTGCCTTATATAAAGTGTTGATAACATGCAAATTTCGTATGTAACAAATCAATATTTGGCGAGTGTCCTTATAAGTTCGTGTATTGCAAGGTTTATTGTAGTTTTAATTAGTGAAGTTTGTATAATATGTATCCATAGTTCTTACAATAATTTGTTTTACCATAAGACACCGATGTTCTGCAGTTTTGGAAACATCATTCTTGCAAAGAATTAGCAGATTTGGGTTTCAAGTATCTAACGGTGGTAGGAACCTCAGTTCCTTCTAACAGAATGTTTTCCATTGCTGGTGAAATTCAAGCAGACATAAGGAATAAGCTGACGCCTGAAAATTTTCAAAAGCTTTTATTTTTGCACTTCTTATCTACAAGTGACTGGTATGCCTCCAAAAATTCTTAATAAAAAAAATGTAGTCAATAAATTATTAATTAAAAATAACACTGTTTATTAGTATTGACGTTAATATTTATTTGTTTAAAAGTTATTCTCAGAAACTTATGTTTTACAAAAAATATTAAAACTATAGAAAAATTGTATTCGTTGTTTGATTCATCAGTTATCGAATCTTTTTCATTGATATTTCTAATATCGATAAATTTTAGTCCGATATTTCACGCTACCGACAGTTTAATGCTGGTAATTATCGATACATGTTATCGGTAACTTATCACATCTTCGGAGGTTACTACAAATTTCCCTACTCGAGGACACTAGAGCACTGTGTCGAGGTCGTGCTGAGAACTCGCGCACGCTTTTTCGCAGCAGGCCTCTCATTCAAATCCAAATACCTAATCCTCAGTAAGCCAGTGCGCTAAAGATTTGTTGATGCTATTACCTGTAATATATGCTCTAGTACATATCCCAAGTAATTAATCTCGAATAACCCAATAAATTCACAGGTATATTCTGATCCAATACGTTTTCTTGTCTGCGGTATTTTTTTTATTTTTGAAATAAACAAAATCCCAAGCGATTAATCCACAATAACTCAATGCGCTTACTTATCTGCACTTTTATTTGTTTCCTAAAGAAACGAAATCTCAAGCAAATAATCCCGATTGCTACCCATTGCAACTGCTTACCTGTTTTTTTGTTTATTTCCTCAATAAACAGAATTTTAAGCAGCTGCTTTCCACTGACCTAATGCGCTTACTTATCAGTAGTTCTATTTGTTTTCTAAATAAACAAATTCTCAAGCAGAAAATCTCTAACGGCATTATGCGTTTACTTTTTTGCACTTTTGTTTCTTTTTTAAGTGAGAAAAACCTCAAGTTGCTAAACCCAAATGACCTAATACAATCTTATACCTAGGTATATGATTAATTTAAATTTAAAAAAAACTCAACATTTGAATCCCTAGAACTCCAACGCAATTGCATGCCCACAGTGATTTTTCAAGAAGCGGAGGCTCAAGAGGTTAATTCCTAGTGGCTTTGTGTGCTCAAATATTAGTTTGTATTACTTATTGTGATTGTCACAACTTACGATCGAATTCTGAGTGTCACGAGTACTTTTGAGTAAAGCAAATAATGTCTCTGTTCTTGGAGAAAATTGCTCTTTGTTTTTAAATGTTTTTATGAAATGATTCTACATGTTACATAAAATTGTATATTTGTATATGCAGTTTGTAGGTAAACACTCAAGTTGATTTTGGTGAATGTAAAAATTAATAACAAAGGAAAGAAAATCTCAGCATACTTTAGAGTACTAGCGGCCACCCGTCTCAGCTTGGCCTGAGACTCACGGAATGGAACACCGTAGTGTGTTGACATGCACTGTAGAACGTTTTCAGTTTAAAATTTTACATCAATTCTTGACACTTCAGAACAAAATACTTGGAGCTTAACCTCTCCATTTTTTATTGCCACAGAATAAAAATACATATCATCCTACCTATTTGAAAATCTGCAAAATATAAGTAATTACTATCATAAGAGCTTTAATAAATAGCTAATCTCTCACTTACTCTCTTACTTCTATTGCGGCTAGCTTCGATTTTACTTCCACGCCAGCTAGCGAATCCTACCGAACTAAAGTGAAAAGCTAGCATATTTCTGAAAATCTTAAAGCTTATTTTATTGCTTTTGCTATTGATTTTTTAAAAATAAAAACTATACTAAAATCATCTAGAAAGTACCAAGAATCAGTATGCCAAATTTCAGCCAGATCAGTTAAGTGGTTATTGCGGTTATCAAGTACGACGGTTTAAGCGGCTTTTTGCTTTATATAATAGTAAGATTGAAGGTTTTCTTTCTCTACCATATACTCTCAAAAAAGACCAAAATTTTATGAGATATAAAATTTCATGAGATGTGTTATCACTTAGCAGTGACCATATGCTGATGTGCGTGTCACACGTTACTGAAGCCCGTTACGAACTTTTACCTATGAAAGTAACTCCATTAAATCAATTGTTGGAGTGGATCAGTAAATGAAAAGTTAGATTTAAAATATAACCACTCGTCCTCTAGTGGTCAAAAGTTCAAACTCCCTTTTAGAGCTGTTTTGCAGTTAGTTCTTATAAGTAGCAAAAAAAATTTCTATTAAAGTTATCGTTAATTTTAATAGCTTGTGGCACATTAAAATTTGCATTAAAACTTCATAATAAAATTATAACGACTCTGTACGCTTAAAAACATTACTTTATGAATTGAGAGAAACTTAAATATGTTTGTAAGTACAACTTATGCGGAATTAAGAATAAAATTTAAACAATAAAAGCATACACCAGTAAAGGCTACGGTACATTCTATAAACATAAGTAAGTTTCTGATGATAGTGACACTAAAATATGTTAGCTCAGTTGTGTAGGTTAATCGTTTTGGACCCAAACATTGTGAGTTTAAAACTCTCAAGAGTTACTTTATTTTTCTTTTTTTTTTAAATCATACTTTGTATTTAAATACATTGCAAAATTTATTCATTCATGGATTATTAACTACAGAAAAGCGTGCATGCATAAAAAGCTAACTGCAGTGACCTGATTTGGTTGGTCCACTTATTTTTAAATATATTTATTAGTCTAAATTTAAAGCAAAATATTGCCTGCTATTAAACGTGCTTTATAGCCTGTGCTTTAGTTTATTTAATAAACAAACAAAATTTGAAGCAGCTTATACCTAATAACCCAAAGTGCTTGCTTGACTACACATTCATTTCTTTACTTATCATTTTAAATTTCAAGAGTCTAATCCCAAGTAACTTTGAGCGCACGATAGGCCACACTTTTATTTACTTACTAGGTATTCAATATTTTGAGAATTTAATACCAAAAAATGTAAAGCGCTTGCTTTTGTGCACTTTATTTTACAAAGTATACCACATCTAAAAAACCCCATCTTAAGTAAGTCAAAACGCTCGCTTTTGTGCACTTTATTTTACAAAGTATACCACATCTAAAAAACCCCATCTTAAGTAAGTCAAAACGCTCGCTTTTGTGCACTTTAATATGTTTATTAAGTATTTAATGTTTTGGGAACCTGCTCCCAAGAAATGTGATGTGTTTGCTTGTGTGCGCTTTCATTTATTTATTGATTATTTGATATTTTGAGAGTCTCATTCCAAGTAAGAACGAGTGCTTGCTTAGCCACGCTCTCCTTTATTTGTTACGTATTGAATATTTTGAGAGCCTTATTCTAAGAAATAAGAAGCGTTCGCTTGTTTGTGCTTTATCTATTTATTGATCATTTAACATTGAGAGTCCAATCCCAAGTTAGTATGGGTGCTTGTTTGGCCGTGCTTTTGATCGTTTACGAAGCGTTCTACATTTTAAGAGCGTATTCTACATCCTAATAATTGAAAGTGCTTGCTTGTTCTTATTTTTAGTTTTTGATTAAGTTTTTGATAATATTTTGAGTCTTATCTTAAGAAATTTAAAGTTTTTTTTGTATGCACATTGATTTCTAAAATGAGTACACTCACGATTAATATTATCACAAACAAAACCAAATTTTTAAGGATCCCTATGTCCAAAATCATTTCAAAGTTATCCCTATACGTCAAGCCATTGTAATTCGTGCCTAAACAAACAAATTCACCATGCACGTGCAGAAGCATGCTTTCGCTGGTGTCAGATGTCAACACACGTTGAAGCGTAGCAAATAGCTTTATATAAACATATATGTATACATATATCTTTCCTCTGGATATTTTTGTGAAGCAACTGAATTTTTGAGCTTCCTGTGGATTTATAAGGTATTTAGTGAATTTTTGCATTAAAGTGTGTTAAAAAAACATACGAACGTGCGTGGTGTGTGTCTTTTTAAAAATACAAGTTGTTCTGCCTCGTGTAATTAATTGTAGCAACGTTTATAGATTCGGTTTTTTTACGTAAACTTTTGTAACCTTTGTCTATAAGTTGTGACAGTCTCTGCACTTAACCTTACTTGTTTGTTGTTGTTAGCAGAAATTCTATCGCCATGTATCTCTCAATGATTTTAATTTTTTTTTTTCTTACTTGGTACTATTCATTGGACGGGGCAAAATCAGCAACCGACTGAGAAAATTGATTCGCCCGGAATATTTTTGCACCATCTTGTTTTAAATGTGCAACAGGAAAAGTAAAGTTTGCCAGGTGGAAATGTGGTCAGAAATTGTTCAAACAAATTTTTTTAAACAAATTCTAAAAATGTATTCTTTCGAGAAACAAAAAATTAATAAATAATCAATGGGGATGTACAAATCTGAACTCCACGTTTTCGAGTAAAAAATTCCCAATGTTTTGAAAAATGCTTTTTTTTTTTCGACTTTCGGAGCTCCACGAAAGTGCTAAATGAACATATTTTTACATGTTTTAACACACGAACGTTAACTATTAATCGTTTTCTACAATCTCCAGAAAAAAAAATGTCAAAAAATTGAGTGGCAAGATGATTTTTTGCAATAAACATTCAGGACGTATCAGCACATGCTCCCATGTAAGTGTATACATATATGAATACATACGTGTATATATACATAAGTTTAAAGTTTTGTGGCTCAGCGCGTAGTAAACATATATAGGTATACACTTACACGGGAGCGTGTGCTGAAACGCCCTTAATGTTTATTGCAAAAAACAATCTTGCCACTTAATTTTTGAACATTTTTTTGTTGGAGATTGTAGGGAAAAGTTGATAGTTTACGTTTGTGTGTTATAACATATAACAAAATATGTTTATTCAGCACTTTTGTAGAGCTCTGAAAGTCAGAAAAAAAATATTTTCAAATCTTTGAGAATTTTTTACTCGATAACACTGGGGTTCAGATGTATACATCCCAATTGATTATTTGTTAATTTTTTGTTTCTCGAAAAAATTAATNAAAAAGTATTATATTAAATTATTTTTTGCTATATCTTTTAATTTAAATTAATGGTGTGTACTGTTTAGTAAAAAAATGCAAGTTTCATTAAGATACAACTTTTTTATATCATTCACTTTTATTCAAATTACAATCCTGATGTATACGTCAAGGCAATGGATATTTGAAAATAATTTGAAATTTGGTTTCTGGCAAGTATAGTATAAAGTTGATATAGTTACACAAAGTTGTGAATACTAAAGTAGTAGATCTCAAAAAAAAAACTTTTTATATTTTGATGTATTTTTTTAAGTTTCGTTGGATGCTCTGAAAAATAAAGGAAGTACTTAACAGGTCAAAAAATCAGTTCTTTTGACCACACCTAATGTTTTAGATTTATGTATGGTCACGGAAAATTATAGATTTTGTTGTGTTACGTTTCAGAATACATATTTAAATCTAAAATCTCGAGCGTCACCGTGCATACACGCTTCCATAGCTCACTACATATGTTTACTACACGCTGAGCTATGAAACGGGTATATAAGTATACACTCATACAAGAGCGCACTGAAACGCCCTGAATACTTGTTGCAAAAAACAATTTTGCCACTCAATTTTTTGACATTTTTTTTTTTGGAGATTGTAGAGTAAGGTTGATAGTTAATGTTTGTGTGTTATGATATACAAAAATATGTTCATTTAGCACTTCCGTGAAGCCATGAATATTAGAAAAAAAGCATTTTTCAAAACTATGAGAATTTTTAACTCAAAAACTGTGGGGCTTTGTGTATACATCCCGATTAATTACTTGTTTGGAATGGGTTAAAACATAAGGAGCAATTTTTTGTTTCTCGAAAAAATAAATTTTTATAGTTTGTTAAAAATAATTTTTTTTTTTAATTTCTGACCACATTTCCGCCCGGCAAACTTCACTTCCCCATACCTTTGCACTTTTTAAACAAGGATGGTGCAAAAAAATTGTGGGCGAGCTAATTTTCTAAGTTAAGCAATCAGTAACCGCCTTGGACTGTCTAGTAATTAGCGCTTGCATTATGAGAGTTAGAGTATTAATAAATGTAGTGAATAGTTAGCGCCCCGGGTTGTGTAGTGATTGGTGCTTGCGTTATTGTATTTATTTTGTTATTAATTAAAGTGACTAGTAAGCGCTCCAGCTCATGTGGTGATTAACGCTTGCGTTATCGATTTAGGTACTATTGTAAGTGTTGTTTATGTAGGGTTATCTTTTTGAAATAAAATTCGTATCATGAAAACGCGTGTATTGATGTATTGTGCAAAACTCCGTCAGTGTTCGCATATTTAATAATTTAATTTCATCATGATAAAAATCTAGTAGAGAATGCCGTGTTACCTGCCGTGAAAAATATTTATGTGAAAGAATATAAATGTGCAAAAGTTATGAATACCGTACGGGATAAAACTAAATTGGGAAATTTAAGGGGGTTTCAGAGCGAGGAGTTGAGAGGTCGTAAGTTGTTGAGTTGATAGATGAGAACCCACTGAATTTAGCGATGTTTTTATTTACCCCTGTAACCGTGGAAAATTTCGAGATATTTGCTTTCAACGTTCGCACATTATACACAATCTTTTATGGAGCAACATAAACACATCTTAATTTTCCAACCACAATATAGGAGTTACACATTAGGAAAGTAACTGTTTTATGGAAAAAAATTTCAGCTTTCAGATGGTACCTTGCAAAATATAGGTAACCCTGAAAAAATTCGAAATATTCCGTAAAGTATTTATCAAGTTGTTGTATTCCACTTGTATTAGCATATAGTTTTTACAGTTACACATATACATATTCGATGGTGCTCACACAAACACCTGCAACAGTGATACTAACTGACACAATTATTTTTGGGTTGGTACCAGTGCTCGCTGGTGCCCCCTTAAAAAATATGTTAAACAATTCTTATTTCTCGGCTCTTATTGATAAAAGCCCTGACATGAGTAATAAAAAATTGCTTTGAGTTTGTGTACAATATTTTTTACCGCAAAAAAATTCTGTTAGTCTAATACCAAGAAATGTAAAGCGTTTGCTTCTGTGCACTTTCTTTTAATAAAGTATACCATATCTGGAGATCCTAATCTCAATTAAGTCAAAACACTTGCTTTTGTGCACTTTAATATGTTTATTAAGTATTTAATGTTTTGGGAACCTGCTCCCAAGAAATGTGATGTGTTTGCTTGTGTGCGCTTTCATTTATTTATTGATTATTTGATATTTTGAGAGTCTCATTCCAAGTAAGAACGAGTGCTTGCTTAGCCACGCTCTCCTTTATTTGTTACGTATTGAATATTTTGAGAGCCTTATTCTAAGAAATAAGAAGCGTTCGCTTGTTTGTGCTTTATCTATTTATTGATCATTTAACATTGAGAGTCCAATCCCAAGTTAGTATGGGTGCTTGTTTGGCCGTGCTTTTGATCGTTTACGAAGCGTTCTACATTTTAAGAGCGTATTCTACATCCTAATAATTGAAAGTGCTTGCTTGTTCTTATTTTTAGTTTTTGATTAAGTTTTTGATAATATTTTGAGTCTTATCTTAAGAAATTTAAAGTTTTTTTTGTATGCACATTGATTTCTAAAATGAGTACACTCACGATTAATATTATCACAAACAAAACCAAATTTTTAAGGATCCCTATGTCCAAAATCATTTCAAAGTTATCCCTATACGTCAAGCCATTGTAATTCGTGCCTAAACAAACAAATTCACCATGCACGTGCAGAAGCATGCTTTCGCTGGTGTCAGATGTCAACACACGTTGAAGCGTAGCAAATAGCTTTATATAAACATATATGTATACATATATCTTTCCTCTGGATATTTTTGTGAAGCAACTGAATTTTTGAGCTTCCTGTGGATTTATAAGGTATTTAGTGAATTTTTGCATTAAAGTGTGTTAAAAAAACATACGAACGTGCGTGGTGTGTGTCTTTTTAAAAATACAAGTTGTTCTGCCTCGTGTAATTAATTGTAGCAACGTTTATAGATTCGGTTTTTTTACGTAAACTTTTGTAACCTTTGTCTATAAGTTGTGACAGTCTCTGCACTTAACCTTACTTGTTTGTTGTTGTTAGCAGAAATTCTATCGCCATGTATCTCTCAATGATTTTAATTTTTTTTTTTCTTACTTGGTACTATTCATTGGACGGGGCAAAATCAGCAACCGACTGAGAAAATTGATTCGCCCGGAATATTTTTGCACCATCTTGTTTTAAATGTGCAACAGGAAAAGTAAAGTTTGCCAGGTGGAAATGTGGTCAGAAATTGTTCAAACAAATTTTTTTAAACAAATTCTAAAAATGTATTCTTTCGAGAAACAAAAAATTAATAAATAATCAATGGGGATGTACAAATCTGAACTCCACGTTTTCGAGTAAAAAATTCCCAATGTTTTGAAAAATGCTTTTTTTTTTTCGACTTTCGGAGCTCCACGAAAGTGCTAAATGAACATATTTTTACATGTTTTAACACACGAACGTTAACTATTAATCGTTTTCTACAATCTCCAGAAAAAAAAATGTCAAAAAATTGAGTGGCAAGATGATTTTTTGCAATAAACATTCAGGACGTATCAGCACATGCTCCCATGTAAGTGTATACATATATGAATACATACGTGTATATATACATAAGTTTAAAGTTTTGTGGCTCAGCGCGTAGTAAACATATATAGGTATACACTTACACGGGAGCGTGTGCTGAAACGCCCTTAATGTTTATTGCAAAAAACAATCTTGCCACTTAATTTTTGAACATTTTTTTGTTGGAGATTGTAGGGAAAAGTTGATAGTTTACGTTTGTGTGTTATAACATATAACAAAATATGTTTATTCAGCACTTTTGTAGAGCTCTGAAAGTCAGAAAAAAAATATTTTCAAATCTTTGAGAATTTTTTACTCGATAACACTGGGGTTCAGATGTATACATCCCAATTGATTATTTGTTAATTTTTTGTTTCTCGAAAAAATTAATTTTTTTAACTTGCTTAAAAAAATTTTTTTTTTTAATTTCTGACCACATTTCCGCCCGGCAAACTTCACTTCCCCATACCTTTGCACTTTTTAAACAAGGATGGTGCAAAAAAATTGTGGGCGAGCTAATTTTCTAAGTTAAGCAATCAGTAACCGCCTTGGACTGTCTAGTAATTAGCGCTTGCATTATGAGAGTTAGAGTATTAATAAATGTAGTGAATAGTTAGCGCCCCGGGTTGTGTAGTGATTGGTGCTTGCGTTATTGTATTTATTTTGTTATTAATTAAAGTGACTAGTAAGCGCTCCAGCTCATGTGGTGATTAACGCTTGCGTTATCGATTTAGGTACTATTGTAAGTGTTGTTTATGTAGGGTTATCTTTTTGAAATAAAATTCGTATCATGAAAACGCGTGTATTGATGTATTGTGCAAAACTCCGTCAGTGTTCGCATATTTAATAATTTAATTTCATCATGATAAAAATCTAGTAGAGAATGCCGTGTTACCTGCCGTGAAAAATATTTATGTGAAAGAATATAAATGTGCAAAAGTTATGAATACCGTACGGGATAAAACTAAATTGGGAAATTTAAGGGGGTTTCAGAGCGAGGAGTTGAGAGGTCGTAAGTTGTTGAGTTGATAGATGAGAACCCACTGAATTTAGCGATGTTTTTATTTACCCCTGTAACCGTGGAAAATTTCGAGATATTTGCTTTCAACGTTCGCACATTATACACAATCTTTTATGGAGCAACATAAACACATCTTAATTTTCCAACCACAATATAGGAGTTACACATTAGGAAAGTAACTGTTTTATGGAAAAAAATTTCAGCTTTCAGATGGTACCTTGCAAAATATAGGTAACCCTGAAAAAATTCGAAATATTCCGTAAAGTATTTATCAAGTTGTTGTATTCCACTTGTATTAGCATATAGTTTTTACAGTTACACATATACATATTCGATGGTGCTCACACAAACACCTGCAACAGTGATACTAACTGACACAATTATTTTTGGGTTGGTACCAGTGCTCGCTGGTGCCCCCTTAAAAAATATGTTAAACAATTCTTATTTCTCGGCTCTTATTGATAAAAGCCCTGACATGAGTAATAAAAAATTGCTTTGAGTTTGTGTACAATATTTTTTACCGCAAAAAAATTCTGTTGTCCAACATCTTTTACATTTAATTGAAATCTATGCTTTAAAAGTAGTGCACAAGAGTTGGTTCGCGCAGTTAAAAAACTCCTGGATGATAATTCAATGCGTGTTAAAAATATGGTTGCTTTCTCGTGTGATTATGCTAGTATAATGGTCAGTTAACATAAACGTTTTTAAAAATATCTTTGAGACTATGTTCCTCACTTTATTGTTCGTAATTTTATGTGTCACGTGACCGTGATTGTACCCCAAAATCGTTATTATATGCTTCCGAAGCAAAGGAAGTAAAACTTTCTCGTAAAGTATACTCTTATCCATCCCGTAGTCCAAAGCGCACCACAAAGTTGTAGGAGAATTTAGGAAACTTGAATTTCTCGAAGTAACTCAAAGCTTGTAAATGTTACGAATATCTTTTTTCTTTATGGCCAGCTTTATTTTTTATTTTATTTTTTTCAAAAGAAGTTTTTGAAAAAACATATTTCGCATAAAAAAAGCCTAGATTGAACGTGGAAAAATATTAATTTTACAGCATAATAATACTGCAAAAACGTACGTAAGTCTTTTACATTTTAAGTTTAATTTTTTTAATTTTCTTAATGTAGCCTCTCAATCTAAAACTTATAAAACAAACTAGATATATAAATCCATTAAAAAAATTACCAACACAACTTTCAACGAATTTTATCAATTTGAATGTAATAGCTGATATCTTTTTACAGAATTTCAATGTTACATAAAATTTGGTGCCCTTGCAAAACGATAAATTAAGGATTATTGTGTTTGAAAATAGAAGAAGAATGAACGAAAGAAGAGGTAAAAATTTTACGGACTGATTGCAAAAATTTGAACATTTGCAGTTTTAATGAGATAAAAATGTTTTGTGCAAAACGACGTTATTTTTAAATATTTACATGTTCTTAATCAACAAGTAATGTTAAAGAAATTGGAGAGGTAACAATTTCCAGATTGAAATAATATAATTTTAAATTATTTTTCATTTTGAAATGTCGAAACTATTGATGCAGAGTGATGTGATATTTACACGAAGTTTGAGGAACAGAAAAATAATTTATCGATGAATTTTGATACAGAAACCTTATAAAATACAATCATGAACATCAAGAATCAATACAAACGAGTGTCTTTATTCCGCGTTAACATATTTAGTCAAAATAATTTAAGGTATACCTGACCTACACAAGTAACTAGAGCTAACTGTCTCTGCTGTTTATGAAACAAAGAACAAAACAAGTAATCAAACTAGTATTTTTTTACTAAATGTGCGATGCTTTTTGAAGTCGTACTAAAAAGTGTATTATATTGATTGCAAAAACTTAGTATGAACGCAAAACCATTTTGATAAGTTCAAAAGAGCTGATTGTACTCTAAGTGACATTTCGACTAACTTAACTGTACCATTTCGTTTAAATAATTTCTTGGTTGATTCGAGAGACATTATTTTTGCTGTAAGTTAGGGTGGCTTATGGCTTAGAGATTTTTTTATTTGAAAAATGATTCCTACATATTAAGTATGATGTACTAGGAATTCAAGGTACTGTAACATTATCAAACGATTAGCATTAAGGCGAATTCATCGAAAAAAAGGTCTTTTGGTGAAAGAACCTCACTGTTTAAACTTATGTTTAGGTAAACAAAATTAAATTTTTTCATACAAAAGTATTATGTATTATGTATTGTAATTAAAGTATCAAAACTTGACTTTTTTTAAGCACTCCCGCAAAAAACACAATAGTTTCAATAAAAAATCTAACTCGCCGTAGACATTACTTTTGCAGAAGTTTGGAAACTTGTTTAATAAAGAACAACACAAAAAAAGTGGAAAAAAATATACAAAAATGGGAACAGTTCTAATAATGTATAACAACTTTATAATGCTTCTTAAATTAGATCATTATAATTATTTAATTCATTGTAATAAAATTTATTTTTTTATTTATTAATAAAATGTGCCCAGAAGCTAGCTTTTTGACTTACTTAAGATTGGGATTGGGTTGTCCAGCTGTGTAATACTTATTGAAAAATAAAAGCGCACGAAAGCAAACGACTCACATTTCTTAAAATTAAGGCCTTAAAATGTTTAACACCTAATAAATAAATTAAAGTGCGTCCATGCGACTGCTCAGACTTATTTGGGATTAGACTATCAAAATTTCAAATAATTAATAGGTAAATGAAAGCGCACACAAGCAAGCGCATCATATTTCTTTAGAGGAGGCTCCCGAAATATTGAATAATCAATAAACATATTAAAGTGCACAAAAGCGAGCGTTTTGACTTACTTAAGATGGGGTTTTTTAGATGTGGTATACTTTGTAAAATAAAGTGCACAAAAGCGAGCGTTTTGACTTACTTAAGATGGGGTTTTTTAGATGTGGTATACTTTGTAAAATAAAGTGCACAAAAGCAAGCGCTTTACATTTTTTGGTATTAAATTCTCAAAATATTGAATACCTAGTAAGTAAATAAAAGTGTGGCCTATCGTGCGCTCAAAGTTACTTGGGATTAGACTCTTGAAATTTAAAATGATAAGTAAAGAAATGAATGTGTAGTCAAGCAAGCACTTTGGGTTATTAGGTATAAGCTGCTTCAAATTTTATTTATTTATTAAATAAACTAAAGCACAGGCTATAAAGCACGTTTAATAACTGGCAATATATTGCTTTAAATTTAGATTAATAAATATATTTCAAAATGTGTAGATTGCACGTCTACTAAGATAATAAAGTTTCTCTCAATTTATAAAGTAAAGATTTTTGGCGTGCACAGTCGTCATGATCTCAAAGTTTTTGCTTGTACTCTACATGATGCTGAGATTTTTTTTCGTTGTTTTCAATTTTTACATCCTCCAAAATCAATTTGATTGTGTACCTACATACTGCATATGCAATTTTTTGTGGTATGTAGACCCACTTCATGAAAACGGTTAAAAAACGAAGAACAATTTACTTCAAGAACAGGGAGATTATAATGTTTAGTTATAAGGGTACCCCCCATTAAGCACAGCAAAATTCCCCAAATTGAATTTTTTCGTTTTAACAGTGTCTCACTGTTTTTTAGGGCTATAAATAAAGGGTAAACTGGGTCCAAGACCAAAAAAATTTTTTCCCTTGCTAGGGACCGTAAAAACCGTGTTTTTTACATTTCATTTCTTTTCTCGGCATCTAAAAATAAAAAAAATCTCAAAAAATTCAGCGGTATAGTAAATATTATTTCTCTTATATGGAATTTTTTTCAAGGTCATCCAATTACAACATAACCAAAAAAAAATGTTCTAAGCTTTAGATTGCAATTTTGACTATGATCCAATAAAGGTGCAGGCGAAGTCATTTATCTATCTTGTAGAGCAAAAGAAAACACAACGTTTACGTGTTTTTTGAAATATTTATAATCGGTGCGACGTAACCTAAAACTCGAAAAATCGATTTATTTTACGTTTTTCGGCTACTTAAGAGCCTCCTTTAATTCAAATCGGAATTCTAATATCCTTAGTAAATTTTGCAAAGAATATAACTTTAAAAAAATGCGTTACATTAGAAAAAAAACTTTTCCCAACCTTCACAAAATGAAAAATTACCAAAAAAAAACGACTATTTGTTTCTTATCTTGGGTTCTTACAATCCAAAGAATTTAAAAAAACTTATGTGTATAGAAAATGTAAATTCTTTTGCTTAAAATTTTATGCAAGGTCACCCACGGTCAACATAACCTCTTAAAAAATTATTTAACTTTTGAAACGCGATTTTGACCATGATCCAATAAAAGTGCAGGCAAGTAGATATTTTTATCTCTTAGAGCTGGAAAAATACAACTTTAATATATTTTTTCATATTTTTGTAGGTGGTGGAACTAACCTAAAAATCCTAAAAACCGTTATTTTCACCTGATTTCAGCATGTAATCCATTTTATCGGTTTT
>NW_019384287.1:1318179-1363350 GCF_000648655.2 Copidosoma floridanum | reverse complement strand
AAAAAAAAACGACTATTTGTTTCTTATCTTGGGTTCTTACAATCCAAAGAATTAAAAAAAACTTGTGTGTATAGAAAATGTAAATTCTCTTGCGTAGAATTTTTTCCAAGGTCACCCACGGTCGACATAACCTCTAAAAAAATTATTTAACCTTTGAAACGCGATTTTGACCATGATCCAATAAAAGTGCAGGCAAGTAGATATTTTCATCTTTTAGAGCTGGAAAAATACAACTTTAATATATTTTTTCATATTTTTGTAGGTGGTGGAACTAACCTAAAAATCCTAAAAACCGTTATTTTTACCTGATGTCAGCATGTTATCTATTTTATCGATTTTTAAAAGATTGATTCTTTATGGGTTTATGTTTTTGCGACAAATTGTACTTTTTCAAAGTTTTCAAGTGGTAGAACTAACCACAAAACTCAAAAAATCGTTTCTAATTTATTCTAGCATACCTTTTTTTGTGTTACGTAACATTTGCGGTATTACCTATGACACATGACAATATTTACTTTTTGTACGTTCCCGTTCTTACAAATTCCCCCAAAAACGTACAGCCATATAGTATAGCGAAACGAAATATTTGGAACATATAATTCCTCCGTTTGTACGTACAAACGATAGAGGGATAGAGGTATTAGAATATTGTAAGAACGTGGAAAAATATTAATTTTACAGCATAATAATACTGCAAAAACGTACGTAAGTCTTTTACATTTTAAGTTTAATTTTTTTAATTTTCTTAATGTAGCCTCTCAATCTAAAACTTATAAAACAAACTAGATATATAAATCCATTAAAAAAATTACCAACACAACTTTCAACGAATTTTATCAATTTGAATGTAATAGCTGATATCTTTTTACAGAATTTCAATGTTACATAAAATTTGGTGCCCTTGCAAAACGATAAATTAAGGATTATTGTGTTTGAAAATAGAAGAAGAATGAACGAAAGAAGAGGTAAAAATTTTACGGACTGATTGCAAAAATTTGAACATTTGCAGTTTTAATGAGATAAAAATGTTTTGTGCAAAACGACGTTATTTTTAAATATTTACATGTTCTTAATCAACAAGTAATGTTAAAGAAATTGGAGAGGTAACAATTTCCAGATTGAAATAATATAATTTTAAATTATTTTTCATTTTGAAATGTCGAAACTATTGATGCAGAGTGATGTGATATTTACACGAAGTTTGAGGAACAGAAAAATAATTTATCGATGAATTTTGATACAGAAACCTTATAAAATACAATCATGAACATCAAGAATCAATACAAACGAGTGTCTTTATTCCGCGTTAACATATTTAGTCAAAATAATTTAAGGTATACCTGACCTACACAAGTAACTAGAGCTAACTGTCTCTGCTGTTTATGAAACAAAGAACAAAACAAGTAATCAAACTAGTATTTTTTTACTAAATGTGCGATGCTTTTTGAAGTCGTACTAAAAAGTGTATTATATTGATTGCAAAAACTTAGTATGAACGCAAAACCATTTTGATAAGTTCAAAAGAGCTGATTGTACTCTAAGTGACATTTCGACTAACTTAACTGTACCATTTCGTTTAAAACAAGTTACTTTTGCAGTNAAATTTTTTTAATTGGTGCGACATAACCTAAAATTCGAAAAACCAATTAATTTTACGTTTTTCGGCTACATAAGGGCCTCCTTTAATTTTAAACAGAATCCTCATATCCTTAGTAAATTTTGCAGAGGATATGACTTAAAAAAAATGCGTTACATTAAAAAATTTTTCTTTCTAACCTTCACAAAATGAAAAATTACCAAAAAAAAACGACTATTTGTTTCTTATCTTGGGTTCTTACAATCCAAAGAATTTAAAAAAACTTATGTGTATAGAAAATGTAAATTCTTTTGCTTAAAATTTTATGCAAGGTCACCCACGGTCAACATAACCTCTTAAAAAATTATTTAACCTTTGAAACGCGATTTTGACCATGATCCAATAAAAGTGCAGGCAAGTAGATATTTTTATCTCTTAGAGCTGGAAAAATACAACTTTAATATATTTTTTCATATTTTTGTAGGTGGTGGAACTAACCTAAAAATCCTAAAAACCGTTATTTTTACCTGATGTCAGCATGTTATCTATTTTATCGATTTTTAAAAGATTGATTCTTTATGGGTTTATGTTTTTGCGACAAATTGTACTTTTTCAAAGTTTTCAAGTGGTAGAACTAACCACAAAACTCAAAAAATCGTTTCTAATTTATTCTAGCATACCTTTTTTTGTGTTACGTAACATTTGCGGTATTACCTATGACACATGACAATATTTACTTTTTGTACGTTCCCGTTCTTACAAATTCCCCCAAAAACGTACAGCCATATAGTATAGCGAAACGAAATATTTGGAACATATAATTCCTCCGTTTGTACGTACAAACGATAGAGGGATAGAGGTATTAGAATATTGTAAGCCATCCCCATCTTACTCTGTACTGTGCGATACTGCCACGTGCGAGAGAAAAAGCTGCGAGAAGGCCCCCTATTACAACATGTCTAATTATATATATATAGGTATAGCACTACAGGTTTCTCAGGAGGCCTTTTCGCAGCTTTTTCTCTCGCACGTGGCAGTATCGCACAGTACAGAGTAAGATGGGGATTGCTTACAATATTCTAATACCTCTATCGTTCGTACGTACAAACGGAGGAATTATATGTTCCAAATATTTCGTTTTGCTATACTATATGGCTGTACGTTTTTGGGGGAATTTGTAAGAACGGGAACGTACAAAAAGTAAATATTGTCATGTGTCATAGGAAATACCGCAAATGTAACGTAACACAAAAAAAGGTATGCGAGAATAAATTAGAAACGATTTTTTGAGTTTTGTGGTTAGTTCTACCACTTGAAAACTTTGAAAAAGTACAATTTGTCGCAAAAACATAAACCCATAAAGAATCAATCTTTTAAAAATCGATAAAATAGATAACATGCTGACATCAGGTAAAAATAACGGTTTTTAGGATTTTTAGGTTAGTTCCACCACCTACAAAAATATGAAAAAATATATTAAAGTTGTATTTTTCCAGCTCTAAGAGATAAAAATATCTACTTGCCTGCACTTTTATTGGATCATGGTCAAAATCGCGTTTCAAAGGTTAAATAATTTTTTAAGAGGTTATGTTGACCGTGGGTGACCTTGCATAAAATTTTAAGCAAAAGAATTTACATTTTCTATACACATAAGTTTTTTTAAATTCTTTGGATTGTAAGAACCCAAGATAAGAAACAAATAGTCGTTNGTAGTTTTCCTACGAGTTTGAAAAGTCTCTGTTTGCGAACCGAGAGGTTTGCGGCCCGAGCCGAAGGCGAGGGACGTAACGAGGTTCGTAAAGGAGACTTTTCGAACGAGTTCCGGAAAACTGCTTTTTCGCCCGAGGAAGTACCAGCCTCCCAAAACCACCCGAGGGCGGAAAAATTTTTTTTTCTAATGTAACGCATTTTTTTTAAGTTATATTCTTTGCAAAATTTACTAAGGATATTAGAATTCTGATTTAAATTAAAGGAGGCTCTTAAGTAGCCGAAAAACGTAAAATAAGTCGGTTTTTCGAGTTTTAGGTTACGTCGCACCGATTAAAAAAATTTCAAAAAACACGTAAACGTTGTGTTTTTTCTTGCTCGACAAGATAGATAAATGACGTCGCCTGCACCTTTATTGGATCATAGTCAAAATTGCAATCTAAAGCTTAGAACATTTTTTTTAGGTTATGTTGTTCTTGGATGACCTTGAAAAATTCCATATAAGAGAAATAATATTTACTATACAGCTGAATTTTTTGAGATTTTTTTTATGTTTAGACGCCGAGAAAAGAAATGAAATGTAAAAAACATGGTTTTTACGGTCCCTAGCAAGGGAAAAAATTTTTTTGGTCTCAGACCCAGTTGACCCTTTATTTATAGCCCTAAAAAACAGTTTGACACTGTTAAAACGAAAAAATTCAATTTGGGGCATTTTGCTGTGCCTAATGGGGGGTGGCCTTTAAATTTATGACAAATCAAGGTATGTGATCGTATTAAGTCGCTTATGATTAGCTACTTAGAATTCTGTTTATTTAGGAAATAAACAACAGTATTAATGAACAAGCGCATTTGCTTGTTGGAAGTTAGCTGCTTGAAATTTAGTTCATTTAAGAAATAAAATAATTGAGGACAAGCAAGCGTATTGTCTCGTTGGGGATTTTTTGCTCAAGATTTTATTTATTTAGATAATTAACAAAAGTGCACAGAAGTAAATGCATTGGGTCGTTGGAGATAAGCTTCTTGGAATTTTATTTATTATGGACATAAGTCAAAGTGCTGATGAGTAAGCGAATTGGGTAATTGCTGATCAGCTGTTTAGGATCTTATTTATTTGAAAATAATGATAATTTAAGACTAGCAAAGATATTTAGTCGTTGGAGATTATTTACCTTCAGTTTCGTTTATCTACGAAATAAATAAAAGTGCAGATAAGTTGATAAGCTGCTTGGGATTTTGTTTAATGAATGTCATTATGATTAACAGGAATCATTTAGACATCAGCGATTTTAACGTCATAGATTTTTTTTTCGTTAAAAACTACATCTGGCACTACCTTTTTTTTTCTACAAATGAGTTCTTACAACGTACAGGTTAAACGCTCTTTTTTTTAGCTGATTGCGCTAACAATAAAAAAAAAGATTTTTGAATATTATCATATTAAAAGTGATCTCTATCGGTGGAGGGCGTCAGTGTTTTTAGATCATGTTTCATTAGTACGAGTCCTCCCTTCTATGGGCAAACCTGAAAAGTTTTACGGGTATGATAAGCTTTGATTAAACAGTAATTTTTTTACAGTCTGTATCTTGATCGAAGTTAAACTCTGGGGAAATTCCTTGGACATATTTTGATTATTCAAAATGCACGTTGACTTTAAGCTTTTTTACTTTATTATGATTCCATACTTCTATCTTATTGTCTACTTATTTTTCTTTTCGTTTTTGTTATATATCCTTTTTTTATCTTTCTTTTCCTTGTTAGGCTGGGGTAGTTTTTAGTGCAAAATTATTTTTTGTTAGACGTCCATATCGGTACATTGTTTAAAAAACGTGATGAACCGTGGCAATAATATAAATCTTCATTCTTTTAGAAGTGGCTATTTGTAAATTAAAAAGTGATTTTCCACATCAACATTGCTGCCTCTTAATATACCAAATGGTTTTATACATGGTGCTGACCACAACGGAAAATATGGCTTAATATGATCAATTAGATAGGTCATAAATTGTTTATTATATAAGTCTTTTGTTTTTTTCTGTGTTACTGTCTTATGTTTGATATTATTTTTGATTCGTATAAGGTGTTCATAATAGAATCAATTGAATTTATCTGTCCTATCGTTATCACTGTGACGTATTCTTGATTTTCTTTCTCATCTTCTTCTTTATTAGAACTCTCAATTACTTTTTTTATATTTCTATAATTTTTTCGTGATGAACACATTTATCTAGTGAGCAATAGAGCTTAATTATGCTACAAAATTTATTTCTTATTTTAGGTATGGAAATTGCATGAATCATGTGAATAACTAAAGTTTTAGCCAATGACAATTGAAGTTGCTGCTTGTGGTGGTCTGTAAAACAAGTTTTTAGTTTTCTTTAGACTGTTTTGATGAAGTAAGAGCAACAGATAGAAAGCACAGTTAGATTATCAATGGACGATAAGTGACTCTTAATGCAGTTGTAAAAATTAATAAATTCGTGTGGATTCATATTATTAAAACTTTCAGAAGCAGTTGCAATAACTCTAGGCTGAAGTCAGTTTTGATTTTTTTTTTTTTTTTTTGTAGATAGCATCGGTAATGAATGATGAAAAAGGATGAGAGCAGTTATAGCTATATGAGGAGTCGCAAATTTATATTTGCAGAGAAACAATAATTAATGGCACGTAGAATGCTCACACAAATCTTGCACTTGGAAAATTCTTCCTGTTTTGTTTGATTTGCCTCGACACTTGTGATATTTTATAATCAAAACACATTCTGGAAAATATTTTTGGATTTTAGTACTAAATTCTTCTGTCCAGCCTGGTTGCAATATGTGATTGCAATGAACACAAAATTTATTCAAAAATTTAGTCTGTAGTTTTGTTGTTTAAGGTAACTTATGCACTAGATGGTGTACTTCATAAAGATTTGCTTCTTTTCACGAGTTATGTAATTATTTTACATCTCTGTGTGCACTTTCATTTGTCTTACTTACTCCGGGTTTTCTTTTACATCTAAATATGTTTTAATTGCATTATGATGTATCAAATAATCATCTTGTTGTGCAACTTTTATTTCATAATCTCTTTTTCGAAACTTTTGCTTGAAATACTTTTATTGATGTGATTGTTATTTAAGTAAGATGTATAATATTCTTTAAGATGTATAATAAGATGTATAATATTCTTTAAGGGTCTATCAGGTAGCTCTAGTTAAGTGACACCTATTTGCCGAATCCTGCTTTTCATACTGAGGGTACAGTAAATGGCCAAAGTTAGAGATAAAGCTCTATGCAGTAAAATGTACATTCATTATTATAAGAAATACCATGAAGTGAAACAAAATTATAAAAGGCCTATAACTTTTTTTACTATTCAATAAATAAGAGGGTAATATTTTAAGACCAAGTTTTTACAAGAGGACTATATTAATAGAGTAAAACCTCGTTGAATGGAATTTGAAGGGACCGTTGAATTTTTCGAGTAAGTGAGTAATTTTAACTAATGAGTTATTTAAGATAAAGATGCTGAATAAAATGCACTTCAAGATCAAGAGGTTGAAAGTTTTGTATTTATTCCGATTTCAACATTACTTAGAAATTGGTCAGTTTTTTTTTTTTGACATTTAGATTTTGTAAGCTGCGTATTAAGCACATAACTACTGTTTCAAGATGAAAAAAATTATCGTTTATTTCTTCCGTCCTTTCTAAATATGTTGTTAAGGTACAATATGCTCGTTAAGTATTATTGTTAGTGCCGTTTTTCTCACAGTTGTCTGCCGAGCGTCATCCAAGCTTTCGTCATTTTCATTTTAAACACTATCAATGATGTCAGAATCTGATCTGATTATCCATGCTTTCGAATTCGCTCTATAATCTACAGACAAAAATTTAACTATACGAAATAATCGTGGCTTTGCTGACTCTCTGATCAACAACGGCTTGAAGTTTTCAGTACCACTTGCATTTGCGGCTTACATCACTTTCACTCTTTCCTTGCTATATTTACCTCCAAAACATGGCTCATTTTTTAATGTTAGAGCTTTATCTGGTTGACACTTAAGGAATAAACTTGCATCGAAATTGTATCATGCTTAAAAGTGTCAGTTTGTAATTATTCTCTATTAAGGAAAATAATATAAAAGTGTCGAACCTAATTTATCAGCGCTGAAAATGTCTTCACATTTATAATCTTTTGTTATTGATTATAGTCTCTGTTTCCAATCAGCAAATATGTCGTTGTTTACGTCAGCATTCTCCCCACAGACTTTACAGAAAACAATGCTGTGCCTTTGCTGAAATCTGTGCAACCAGCCGGTACTAGCTTTAACTTCTTACGGTTCTAAGCTTAAGGCATACTGCTTGATTTTTTCTTGCAAAATTGGCTCTTTTATTCTAGCATTTTGATCGAGGCACTGTATTAACCATTTTACTGTAGCTTCCTCTATGCTAGGAGTTTAAGTTTCTCTTTTTTTGCGTGAACAGTCACACCGTTTTTGAATCTTTAAAAAATTTTGTCTTTATTTATGATAATAGTTAACAATGTGCTGTTAGGAATATCAAACTCCTTTGGTACCTAGTTTTATCTCTTGACTTTACACTCAACAGCTTCACTAACTTCCATTGTTTGAGGAATACTCAAGCTCTTTAATTTTCTTTGAGGACTTGCATCACGACAATCGAGTTAATAGTACTAACGGTTTTTTGTACGTAACTATACTGATATTTATACTATTACATTATCTAAATTATCACATTTCAAGTTACAGGAGATTGCAACTTGTTGCTTTGAGTTATAGAGGCTTTTGGACGGAAAATTGTGAAAAAAGAGATTTTTTCGGTCAAAACGAGTTCGAGTTAAAGAGAATATCATGTTACATAGGATTTTTTCGAGTTAACGAAAATTTTTCATTGGACAAAAATTTATTTTAATTTAGCGAGAATTTCGAGTTGAAGAAGTTCGAGTTAACGAGGTTTTACTGTATTATTGGAAGTTTCACATTGATAAAACTCTCATTGAAACTGTTGTGTTTCTAAGTGTAAAGACATTTTACCTTTTTTCTCTATATGATTATATCAATACGACAAAAAAAAACTGCAGTACTCAGTTGTAACCAATATTGTCATAAGATAACGTAAGGAAAATCGATCGCCACGTTGTCTCAAAAGTATTATTACTGTAGAAATGGCCAAGCATCTATTCTTTCTTGTAGGAACCTTATTTACCTACTTTTAAAATATTTTCTTTAAATTTAAATTCTCGCACTTCCATTGTCTTCCATTGAGATTAAATAATTCGACATAACATAACCATTACTTTAAAGTTTTTACAATCTTAATGTATACCTTAAGAACTAACTATTGAATAAAATTATTGGTAATAAAATGAGATTTTTTCGTGTTTATGACAAGATGGTGTCCGTGTCAAAGAAGTTTTAAAGATTGAAGTTTTCTAAATACTTATGAATTTATGAATTTAAGCACTCGGCTGGTTTTTGGATTTTGACTCCTAATTCATGCTATCTTGACACTCAACATTATTTCATTCAAATATATTTTTATAAAGAACCTTTCATGTTTTTAATATGTTGACGATTAAGTCTTAATTCGCAAAATAATGTTTCTGATAAAATAATAATTGTGACCATTTTTTGTATACAAATAGAAAATATTCTTACCATCTGAACAAGTACCTTAAAATTAAATGAATTCGTATATTTATAGTAACTTTTTATTGTAAATAGGCAGAAAACAAAAAAAAATACGGCAATGGCTTGTCAGAGGAGAACAGTCTGTAGTGAATGGAAACTATGAAAAAACTTTAGGTAAAATGTCGTTGCGTATTGGTAAGTCGTTCCAGCAGCTCAGCAATTACGCAAAGATATTAAAGTTAAATCACTGTTTTTCGATACATACATACAGTGACGATAATATGAGTTAAGAGTATAATTTTAAGCATAAAATAGATAAAATTGGTCAGAGTAATTATCTTACATGTCATATTTTACTATAATTACCCTATGGGCTTTGTTTCTTACAAATCTTCTAACGTTATGCTGAGATTAAGAAGCAAAAAGAAATATTTAAAAGCAACGTAGTACTGTAAAATTAAATGTGTAACCACACTTTTTCCCGTATAATTTTAGTTTTCAGTTATTATTTGGCTGTGGTAATAAAACAACAAGATCTAAGCATTTTATGGAAGCGGATTTTTACAAAATATGGTCTTGATAACTCAAAAATGACGTTTAAAATATACTTGACACGGTAAGGAGTATGTTCTTTGTGCCTTTTTTTTTNTTTTTTTTTTTTTTTTTTTTTTTTTTTTTTTTTTTTTTTTTTTTTTTTTTTTTTAGTAACGTTTGTTTGAAAAATTGGGCAACTTGGGTGATAGATTGCCTAGTGTTCTGAGTGCATTACTTGTGATACAACCTAGTCGAGCCAAAGCTATATGGTAGCTAAGTTATCGTTCGTAATATGTGTTCTTACTCTAAAATTTACAAAACTGATAAAAAACAAAATATAAATTAAAGTAGTACATCAAATTTGAATACGACAATTAATGTTAATTATTCATGATAATACCCCAATAGCTTAGATACAACACGCTTGTTCAAAATCATCCGCATATTTTTGCTTTGTACGTGCAAAAAGTGAAATTATTTCTACTTGTAAATACACTTATTAATTCATTCATTTGAATGTTCATTGATGAATGAAATCCACTTTATGTAGCAAAGCTTATGCAATTTTGCAGGTACTGAAATTTCAAACGATATAGTTGAACAAATTTAAAGTGCTAGTGTCTTTATCAAAAGGGTTAGAGACATGATGCGCTAACTAAAGTATGTTTCAAACACCTAAATTTTTTTCAAATTAATCGTTACTCGAAACATCGTAGAAAGTTACTACGTATTTATCTCTGATTAATTGTGAAAAAAATTGAAAAATATATGTGAAATAGATTTTATGATATGTTTGCGGTGAAAAAAAAAAGCTACAGTAGCAGGTACAACAGCAAAAAAAAATACTTCAACAATTTAAACTAGCTCATGCCGTTGCGTAACAAAAACAAAAAAATCACCAAGTCTGTTTTTCGCCATGTAGTTTTGCTTCACCTATGAAAAAAATTCACATACTTAAACCGATAGTTAAAATAATACTGTTCTCTAGTTTCACAAAAAAAAAGTTTTTTAAATGGATTATAATAAATTGAAGGCGCTTATTTTTTCAGCGCTGTATCTGATACCTAATTCTAACTTAGAACTTGCTTTTAAAAGGTGTTACTTTTATTTTGGCTTAAATCAATTGCTAACTCAGATAAAACGTATACTTGAGATAAATTTTTTGCATTATGCAGGGGTAGCAGCATTATGTGGACGTATACTTTTATGAGAAAAGTAATTATGAAGGCACATACTTTTAATTAATCATCATACCAATCGCATGGATCAACAAAGAAGAGAGTCTTTTCAACAAGCAGTTATCTTGCACCCACACGTTATCCAGAAAAAAGCGATAAAATATCATTAATCAATAGCTGTAAATCATTGGTTAGCTTCACACTTGTTATACTTAACATAACAGTTCACTTGTTAGGTAGTACATTTCGTACGTAGGCAAAAAAAGTTAAGAAAGTCACATCGTCCGAGTATTCGCTGAATAATACACCGATAAACGGAAGATCTGAGGCTTTCTCTACTTTTGGCTTCATTCTCAGCTATAGCCCGTACACGGTTTTTCGCACCTGAAACCGTCCAGCGATTACTGCACATCCACTGCGTGAATGAAGGTTACAGCTTTACAGTCGCAGGACCGTGCATAAAATCAAGTTTAGTCATTTTATTGCTGAATTTTTTCAACAGATGCAATGCTTCCAGCCGTGGAATTAAATTGGCTTATGTATGAATGTAAGCTTTCATTATACGTACAGCTATATTACAAATTAGCAGACATTTTCTACACCAGTTGATGAAGCAAAATAAAGTTATACACGAATTCCATTGAAAAACTCCCCTGTAAAGGTACGTGCTGGGTATATCTTGGGTACTTTTCGGTAGTTTTCATTCAGGTAAAAATGCGCAAGTGCGTTGACTAAGGGCTAAACTGTTTCGTGATGTTTATCTCGTGTTTTATAAGGTACCATTTATTACTAGGCAATGGACAGAAACAAGCTGTATAATTACCTGAATATACTAAGCAATTATTTAAAAAATAGTTCGATTTTCTCTACATTTTTAACAGATGCATATTATGTCATTATTTGAATACGATCGCCTGCACTCGCAAACACTCACTCATTTACTTAAAAAGAGACTTTCTTTGTTATAATCCCACGGTAGTTTTAATCCTTCAATGTTACATTTGTAATATATAAATTTTTTACAATGTGTTTATCAAATAATCAGGTATATTTTTCGCGGCTTTGTAATGAGGATTGTCGATTCAAAACATTTTTGTAATTAGCTTGATCGTTTTGTGCTATAGTATTGACAATGTAAATATCAGCACTTCCTATTCATGGATCGTGGAACGAAACATAAGGTGCGTCAATACGGAATTTAACTTTCGTCCTATTCTGCGCACATCTCAAAAGACTCCATACTGTTATTAAAACAGATTTGTTTTCATGATTTATAGTGTCATACGCTTGGGTACACAAATTCCACTACTCATATCAGGCCATTTGACACTTAAGAAAAGGACAAGAAAAGGGATGAGAGGCCATCCATAAGGGAGGGGGTACAGGAAAAATAGTCAGTTTTGCTGCGAAAAGGTTGCCCATCCCCTTCACGAGGAGAATTGTGTGGTAATAAAGCACACGTTAAAATTTGAAGGGTTGATTAATATAGGTATACAAGATTGTGTATATTATATTTATATACATAAGTAGAGCTCGTGGTGGCTTAGTTGGCTAGGTCGTGGGTTTGCACGCGAGAGACCGTGCTTTAATTCCCAACCATTGTGAGCACGTACCTCTCTGAATTTTTACAAGTGCTTTTTCACCTCGCAATGCTCTTCGTGAAGAGAGTGGGTTATTGGCCTTCCATTCCTCTTCCCTTCCTCCTTCCAAGCGCTTAGTTACCAGAGTAGCGTCCTTATCAGGAGCGGGATGTTTAGAGCTATAATATATACATATAAATAAAAAAATTTATATACATATGTTTACCTTTAAAACAGCATAAAGTATCTTGGAATGCTCTTTGTGGTTTTTTAGAAAAACAAGAATATACATTATAAAATAAATAGGAGTCTTATAAAGTCTTATTTGAAAATTATTGCTGCTAGATTATTAAAAATGTTAAATTGCATTCATGATTTTATCATTCATAATCAAGAGATTGATATTTTTCTTTTTTTTTTTCATTCTTTTTCAATTTATTCCAGTACACTACTAATGAAAATATTTATTTCTTAAATTTTCTGATTAAGATTTATTTGAATTTTAATACCTTCTTCCTATGTTATGACTGGCAAATTAGAAAATATGGTGTCATTTGGGATCAGAAACCTGCTCATTAGCACACCTTATGTTTCATTCCACTCTGCTTATGCTTGCATGTGTATTGATGTAAATAGTAATACGCTCACAAACAAGTGATTGTATATACAAGTTGTTTTGTCATTCGTCATCTATAACGAATCAGTAGAAGAGAAAGGCAAGCGAGAAAGAGAGGCTCACGAGTAGCATCAGCAGCAATGCCCTAGTATACGATCACGATCGCCTGAACAAAATAGTACGTGTATCGCCGTATGGACAATGCGTAGAGATATGGTTGTTTGTATTTAAAGATACCGGTATATAGTAACAATAATCATAACTTATTATCTCGTTTTCCAGTTTTTTTACTTCACCTCATCCTGTCTATAACAGTAACATGATAACAATACTTATTTGCATATTTAAGAATCATCATTTCAGTGAATACGCCTGATCAAGATCATATGGAACGCACGGTTCTTCAATGAAAAATTGTTTGAGACGGGATATTAACTGCTAAATATAACTAATTTTAATAACGTATACTTTCAAGCCAAATGTTTATTAGTCTTGTATTATGTGATTGCTACTGTATAATTATTATCTTAAATTGAGAAGTTGACGGGTTACTGTCAAAGTAATCTACTGATCCATTATATTGAAAAAAAATTTAGACACTTCAAAATATAATAATGTATATACAATTAATAAAATATTTATGTAATTATTTAAGCTATTGAGTCCTCTAATAATATAAGCAAAATACTCAGTGTGTTATTAAAAACTTCCTAAATACGTTAGTGAGTTAGTTAATTGAAGCATCCTTGTAAAAATTGTTTGCTGGATTCTTCTTTCATGCTCTTGATCACAATAACAGCAATTATTCAACAAATCACATTAACGATTCAGTAAAATATAACAAAAGCACAGTACTATGAGTTAAAAGCTAGTGTTAACAGAGTAAACTACTACACGAAGTCTATATTTGTCAAGAGTGTATCCTCAGTCAAAAGCTTACTTAAAGTGAACGTTCGACAACTGGTTGCAGCATGTCCAACCATGCCATTTAGGATGCACTTACATGTGAAAATTATTGCATCTAATACTAGTGAAGGCTGCTATGCGCTCGTAACAAATAATCGATGTACAATAATCGATAACTATAGTATTAGTCAATTGTAGTATCGATGTCTTAAAAAAATTACAAATTGGATCCCGAACAACTTCATAGGCACTATCCAGTAACAGCTTAAGCAAACCACGAAAGAAGGCTTTGCATAAACGTTCATATCGCTGCTCATGAAGAGAATCTATTAAAGAATTGTAGTAACATTAAATTCGAATTTTAAATATAATTTGTTCTATGGTAGAAAAAAATTAACGAGGGTCACTCATCGAATTAAAATCTTGACTATGGTTCATTGTTAAATAAATGTTATCATTATTATTTAGTTATGAATTTTTAAATAGTATATTTCTCACCATAAGGTACTGTTGAACATTTAAGCCCGAGTTGCGAACGACATTTTATTGCTACAATTATAAACTACTACATCACGTCTATGGACTCAATTGGTGCCGAAAGTTGGTAAAGTATTTAAAGCCTATCGTAATAAAAATATTACCTCTGATCTTAGGCATACTTCGAGATATTTATACGTATACTGCGCCGTTAATCAAAAAAGAACTATATGCCAAATGAGTACATTAACTGAGGCTACCCTAGTGGTCCCTCAAACTACAAAATAGCCCTATCAGCAATAGCTTCCATATGAGACAATAGTAGTCTTTGTCACTAAACTGCCATTATCACCGGGGCTATTTTGCGACCCAAGGGTTTGTAGAGAAATTCTGGTTGAATAGCGCTTATGTGGTGAAAAGTGTTTTCTCTACTGAAAGCGTACACAATGTTCAAATGTCATACAAAAAGCCTTGAGATAGAGGAAGCATTATTCTAACCTTGGACATTTTTAAAAGTATAGTGCACCTTAGTTACAAAAAAGTTTAACATTTACAAACCTCAATGTTCGCCAAAATCTCAAAAACTACTGAACCAATCGATCCCAAATTTTGACAGACGTTCAATGACAACTTCTAATGTGTCATAGGCTACTAAAATTAAGGATTACTTTAATAGAAATGTTAAATAGAATTTCATTGAAAAGCCGCTACCGCAATTAATTTCATAGAGTTACTTTAATAAGTAGAAGTTCGTAGTAGATATCAGGAAAGTGTGACACGCACAACAATACATTGTAAATGGCGAGTGATAACACATCTTATTAAATTTTATGGATAAACGCTCTAATTTTTTCTGAAATGGACAGGTGTATGTTATACTTTAAAAATCAGGTACATCTGAAAATCAATTTATACTCATGTCACATGGTAAAGAAAAAACAAAAAATGTAGTGTATTCTAAAATTTTCTACAATGTATAAAAAATACTTAAATTTAATATGTAAATCAACACGATTGAATTAAATATTTGAAACATTCATGGATAAGAAGCAAGCGAAGCTGCGATACAATATGCTATAATGTGCATTCTGTAAAAATTAAGGATGTATAGAAAGTGTTGTAGAAAGACATATTTCAGTAAAAAATATTTTAAACATTTTATACAATGCGGGCAAAGCCGCATCGGGGTACGCTAGTAAGCTGAAATAAATTAAATGACTATGAAATAAATGGTGCATCTTTCGTATGATTGTTAAAGAAGTTTTTATACATATTAAAGACACACCATATCTTTAGCTAGAAAGAATTTCATAGTTAAAAAAAAGAAGTAGATAAATTTTAACCTAAAAGTAATGTCTTGCTAATAAACAGTATATTTATTGCAAGAATGGAAAGAATGCTTTAAAATTCTTATAGTGACATTTTAAACATGTATCAAAGCTAGCAAATTATTTATGTACGATTTAACTATGAATTGAGAATCATTATCTGTTATTACATTATGATTTTATTTTTTCAAACATTTTTTAATGAAATAACTAATTCGTAAACAGTAATAATTAGATTTCCTAAAATTTATTGCTTCAAACAAATAAAGTTGATGTCATACAAACAAATTGTTAAAAGTCTTTTAAGAAAGAAAAATCTGAAACTATCTAACAAAGTATTTATTGTGTTACGTTTGAACTTCTATAAGTGAAGGGCGCAACTCGTTGATTCGTTCGACAAAACATATGAATTTAATTTTTTTTTGGTAGGAACCAGCCGTTGGCCCAAAGGCCTTATTTGCTCTTACTTACAGTATACTTTTCTTTGAAATTGTTGACTCGGCATTGTGGTGTAAGGTTTCACCGAATTTTATGTGTGTAGTAGTTTCATATAATTTAGTAATTAAAATATTTCTGAAATGAAAAATATTCAGTTAAAGCTGCTGATCTCTTGGATTTTATACTAAGTACAAGTTGCTGTTAAAATTGTGTATACTATTTCTTGTAGACATACGCAGTAAAGAATATTGAAAATGTTGATTATTTTGATTATTTACATTCTTGGATGTACTAGTACGAGTTGATGTTGTAAGATAAGCGCTTTATAAAATTGTTCGGAGGTTGCACGCGTAATTCCAGTTTTGCGATGGTAGCTTATTTCAAAAGAAGTAAGTTATACGTCACGCGATAGCAGAAACAGGTGTACAGCTCGATGTTTGGAGATCGTCGAGCTTCTAGTTTTTATTATTTCAAAACACAATGTAAAGTATATTACATGGGATGTCACAATTGCAAAACTGACATTTGTACTTTTCTTTGTATTTAATAATCATCCGCTCCACATATTTTCGGAAATATACCATTGTGTGTAATAAAGTACGCCATACTATTTGTTAGTAAAATACTGTTTGTAGTTCTTGAATGTGAAAAATATTTAAAAACTTACGAAACTACTTGACATGCGCTAACTAACAAACTATTTCCTCCACAACATCATTGTACGTCCTTTAGAAAACTTCAAAATCATCTTTTGTACGTAAATGTAGGAATAGAAATATTTTGTTTATTAGTTATATATTTATTGTAGTTCTGAACAGAGAGAAAAATTGAAGACACTAACGGAAATACTTGATGTCCGCTAACTAAAAAACTTTTTACTGTAAAACAGTTTTCTGTAACAGTCTAAAAAACTTCAAACTATACTTTTTACATATAATTGAGAAAATAAGTATTCTTTTTATTATTTAAATATTTGTTTGGAGTTTTTAGTACCAAAAAATACAAAAAAATTAGGTATTATTTTATTTTCGCTAAGTAACCAATTTATTATTGTTAATCACCATTGTGTATGCCTCTGAAAATTTTCTAATTATCTTTGGTAAATATAAGTTTAGAAATGCGCACATTATCTATCAACAAATTATTGTGCAAAGTATTCCAACTAATAACTTAATTATTAAAAGGTGGCAAAGGATACCTTAAAAAAAATTATGTCTTTTTTGCACATTTTGTTTATGCAGTGTATTCTTTATTTCGTCCTGAAACATTATTTTGAATACTTTTTAGCGAGAAAATTCGGAAAAATGAATAAATCCCTTTAGTTTCGCAAATTGACTTATTATTTATTTCGTAAGGGTTGAGTGTACCCTTTTGAAATTTATTAAAATACCATTTTTTACGTATTATTTATAATGTACATACTTTGTTAAATTGTGTTATATTGTTTGGAAACGTCCAAAATGATAAATTTCGGAAAAATTGACGAAAATACTCGATTAATGCCAACTGATTAATTTACGGAAATGTGGTAAACTGTACCCTTAAAAAAACCTTATACACTTACTGTACATGTTGTTTATGGATTACATAGTTATTAGTTCTAAAATGTTGTTTCAAGTCCTCTCGAACGAGAAAATTCGGACAAATAAAGATATCCTTTCGTTTTCGCTAATTATCTTGTTTTTAATGTCGTGAGTGCTAAGTTTACTTTTTTGAAAATTATTAGAATATCTATCTTACGTGTTGTTTATAATGTAAATTCTTTCGTTAGTTGTAAAACATTGCTTGAATACCTTAAATATAAAAAAAGTTAAAATTGATGAAAATACTTGATTAACTTCATCTGATTAATTATTAAAGGCAAAGCGGTAAAGCGAAAAAAAAAATCTTTATCCTTGAAAAAAAAAATATACATTTTTTTGTCCATCTTGTTTATGAAGTACTTTTTTTTTAATGTTAAAATATTCTTTTATGTCTTGTTTAGTGAAAAATTTTGAAAAAAATAAAGAAGTGACTTTGTAAAGACGTCTCGCTGCGTGTAAAAAGAATATCTGGCAGCAGACGATGCTCGGTTCTCTACCATACACTTATCATAAGACCTTTGTTTACGTTTGCACTGATTTTTTTTTCTAAATTCCTGATAAGGTGCATATTTTTTATATAAGAGTCTTCCTTAGGAATTAAGCTATTGTTTCAAACTTTTTTTTTCATCTAAATAAATCTCTAGCCTCGAAATTTGTACAACAAAAGCTGAATAATCGCTTTCACCCGTAAGAACGATGTTAGATAATTAGATTCGGTATTTGTTGACAACGGAATTCGTTTACCACATTGGCGAGGGAATACATCAAAAACAAGTAGTGTATTTGTATTAAATTAAGATTTATTTATTTATCTTGATAAAATGGCCGAACGCTAGGACTTACCTACGACGATCGCTTTCCCAAGGCTACTAATCCCTGCACGCGTTTGACAGTCTCCCTTCGCTGCCCTTCCCCTACCCCACTACTCTTGCCTACGCACTAGAGTTAGACGACCTGTGCCCACAGAATGTTGACGTCTGGTTTACGTAAAGGTACACATACATTTTTGCGACATAGTTTACGGATAACGCCAAGGACTGCGCTGACAATGTTTTCGCAATCGGTCGGTGACCAACTGAAACCGTTTCGTCCTCGACATCCTTCATCCACGTATCCTCCGGGTTAGAACGCCTTTTACCTGAAGGTCAAAGGTGAACTACATAGTCTAACTCCCCGGAAAGTTTGATCCACATTTGCAATTTACTAAGGAGCGGGATCTCATGGTCATCAATTTGAGTGTGAAGGCAAGCGGAGACACAGCTCCGCCCCAAATCGGCACTCTGCCACCGTGTTAGAATTACCGACCTCATATGGTCACCCGCATAGCCCCAGTCGGTTACCCACTTTTGTAGCACTCTTACCTCTTACACAAGAACAGTGGTTCTGTCCGCAACAGTATTTCTTGAAGATTCGGCTAGTAAGCAATATTGAAAAATTCATGAGTACTTTAAGTATGTTAATGTACAATACCTTTTTTTCAGCAAGTAAAAAAAGGAATGTAGAGACAATTTCTTAACCAGAATTGAAGCTTCAAGTAATGATTTCCCTCTCTATAAACTTGACTAAGTCTTATCTAAAATGATCACTAGCAATATTCCTAAATCTCCTTATTTAAAAAATCATTATAAATTAATATGCACACTAAAATTCTGTAGTTACAAAAAATGCCTATGAATTTTACAAGATGCTGTTTTTTTATACACTAACTTGCCACATGATTTCATGGTACATGAAATCTCATGGTACAGGGTATCTCAAAAAAGATGGAATCAGTGAGGTAAGTTAGTATTTATATCGAAGAGAAAGTTCTCAGACAATGTCAGTTTTTCTCATCTTCATTTGATTTACGCACAACCAAAAATTTTATTGATAGCGAGTTAGCTATTCCATCAGCGATTACCGTAGTCCTAGACTGGTAGATATATCCGTGAGTCTCCCTAAAGATGAGATAATACCGTATCTTGTAGATTCAGCACTGTTATACAAGAGATACGTGAATTAGTGTTTTGTTAAACTTACTTACATTAATGTCGTTTTAAATAAATTTTATTATTTTCATTGATGGATTCAGTTTACCAGATGGAAATAAATTTTTTGTAATGTGTATCAATCGTAAGAACTCATCATTTTATTCCGAATATTTTCCAACAAATCAATAAAAACCAGCCCTGTACAATTAAATATGTGCATGAGAGAGAGAGAGAGAAAGAGAGAGAGTGAGAGAGTAAATTTGTTTATCTGGACCAATCGACTAATGATACTTAAATAAAAAATATTACCTAGTTCTTTATAACCCGAACAATTTGGTATTTTGAACTACGTATTTGTTACCGTTTCCCTCTAGAAAAAATCGTTAGTTAGTTTAAATAAATAGATTAGGAAGATATTACATGTTTTTTTTTTTCTTTTTTTTTTTTTTTTTAGCATTATTTAAATTACTTTCGTGTCACAGCATTCGCTGCTATTGTTCTCCAGTTAGAAGTGTGGCACTGCCGAATATACTCATGACTTGAACACCTATTAGTAGGTTTAAAATGTAGATATAAATAGTGCTAATCCTGTCGATGGTTATAAGTGCATACCTATCATAGGTATAATATAAATATTTTTTGATGATTTCTATGCATTATCTTTTTGTTATTGATTGGTGATACATGTTTGAACGAAATACTGTTTTTATAATAGTAAGTCTTTCAATTCGTAACATCAGCAGCCCAGGTTGGGTAATATAAACATTAATAAATAATAATTTATAAGATCTTTATTAAGGTGATCTTAGAGCTGCTGTAAGATAAAGTTAAATTAGTTGGTTTTATTACGTACGATTATGCTTATAACTTACCATAAAGATATATTCTTTATTTCTTTGTGTGAATGTAAAATTATTTTGACTTTATTGTTTATTGTTATATATTATTTCTGATGATGCTATTCTCTTCTTCAATGTTTATTGATTAGTTATATGTTTTAGCAATCACTTGTTTTCGGAAGTTCGACTCAGTATTCGATTAATCCAAATCTAATGATTGGTGACTACGTCGCACCCGGAAACAGTGGAATCACATCCATGTATAAAAAATAAAGTAATACATTTTGTTATATTACATATTGTTATAGTTGCATGAGAGACATCATGATTTCTTTTTGTATTAATATGTGGGATCTGATAAAGCTACACCAATCAGTAAATGATAAGAGCTTCTAGTGATGTTCGCAAATCTTAAGTAACAATGAAGGCGTTTTTATTATTGTGATAAATCTTACTGATAGTTCTTAAAGAATTAGCATGGCAGCAGTGTGATTGTTGAAGAAAATGCTTATTTTATTATTGTGCTATTAAATTATTGTAAATGACTTAACAGTGAAATCTTGAATAACTGTGGAATAAATACTTTTTTATAGTGTCTTGTAACAAATCGTGTTAATTTTTTACCAAATAGTGTTTATTATCATTATTTACTAATAAAGTTAATAATTAATGTACTTTTGTGACCAGTTTGTGCTGGTTTGTAAAATTTTTTAATTATAAATTATTATGTAGACAGAAATGTATTAGAAAAAAAAGAAATGTAAGTGTAAGTTCTTGATTTTTTGGATGTATATTGTATGAATTTGTCGTAAAAAAGTATTATCAAAATTCTTAACACAATGAAACAAATCATCTAATTAAATGTTATCACAGCTTATTAGCTCGTGTTTATAATCAAATGAAATGTTTTATGGCTTAACTTAACTTAGGTAATACGGTACACAAGAATATTAGAAATTAATATAATTTTATGGATGGCTAAGTATTAATGCGAGCAATTGAATTTATCGACATTGCCCATCCAGTTCGAGATTGCCAAGGCAACTCAATTTTTTCAATTAAAACTACAGGTTTTTAAAAAAATTGTCGTACATAGCAGTTGAAAAAAAGTGCCACCTGGACCAGGATTTGAACCTGGAACTATTTTCTTGCTGGGAAAGCGCGTTACCAATTTCGCCATCAAAGTCTCGGCGAATCCTGGTTGAGGTGGCACTTTTTTTCAATTGCTACGAATGACAATTTTTCTACAAATCTGTAGTTTTAACTAAAAAAATCGAGTTGCCTGGTAATCTTGAACTGGACGGGAAATGTCGATAAATTGAATTACTCGCATTAATACTTACCCGTCAATAAAATTAGATTAATTTCTAATATTCTTTTATACCATATAAGCAGGCGTTGACTGAAAAATCGCCGGAAAACTATAAAATGTAGCAATTAAGGAGAGGAGTTGCCGAGACCTCGATGGCAAAATTGGTAACGCACTTCCCTGGCAAGAAAAAAGTTTCAGGTTCAAATCCTGATCGAGGTGGCACTTTTTTTTTATTTCTACGTGTGACAATTTTTCTACAAATCTGTAGTTTTAACTGAAAAAATCGAGTTTCTTTGGCAATCTCGAACTGGATGGAAAATATCGATTAATTTAATTACTCGCATTAACTAAGGAAACATTTACATCAAGTTCTATATTCTATTCATGCAACGCAAGTATTCGGAAAGGCACGTGTGTCTTGATACATACGGCCATTTTGCTTCCTCTTTTTTTTTGTTTTTGCGATAAGCAATGATGCGAACATTATATTGTCTTATGTGGTACTCCTTTTTCGCTGTCACACACACAAGCAAAGCTCGCTGCTTCCCTCTTTTACCATGATAAGTTCAAGAGATAAATTAGTAGCATCAAGTCAGTCAACCTGTTAGTGCTGCTCAACACTGCAAGATTCTATTAAGTCCGTGTGCCTGCTGGTGCTACACAACACTATAGAATGATTTTACGTGTATCTACCTATTGGTGCTACACGATGCCACGGGGACACAAGGTTTATCAATTCCAAAAACTTACGTCTAAAAGTTTGATATTCAATGAGATGGCTATGGATGAGCTTACGAAAAAGCTTGCTGGGACCGTACGGAGGGAAGCGGAAAGTTGATGGCGCAATCGAACTCAGCAATCACTCGGGACACAAACTTCAAAATAAAATACAAGCTCTGCTCATTGGTTTTAAATAACTTAGAACCAGCTTTAATAATAAATTATTATTTTTTTACACAAATTAAACAGTAATGTGAGCCATTATCTTGATTAGAATAACTTATCTTTCTAATATTAACACTTACAGTGGCACGAGCACAGAGGAGCAACGAGCAACGCTTAACTAGCCAGAAAGATGGAAGCGCACTCTTGAGTGAGCTTGTAGCTTTTCTTCGACTCTGCACGTTTAATATATACGTATGTAGTAGGTGCGCTTGCTTACTATACTATAGTACACGGATCATGTGCAGTGACCAGACAATCCCTGCGTCGTATGGTGATTGACTAAAGCCTATATTTTTCTATAGGCTTACGTTAATAGGAACACGTTTATACTTATGTGATATTAATTAGGATCAGTAAGCCCCTTAAATGTTCAAGATTTGAAGTTCCACACGATGAAAATAGTTGATGAGACGATACTTTATCAACTAAAAAACCATTTACTTCATGCGTAAAATCAGAGTAGAAGTGGGGTTTAATTTGAAAGTGAACCGAGTGCTTAGCGATAGCCAGCACTTGACCTCTAACACCTAACAACAAAAAATTTACCTTTTTTAGACGTAAGTTCAATAATTAAGCGAGTGCCTCGGAAGCTAAAAACTATTAAGAGCAAGAATCAATAAGCGCTCTCACACAAATTCGTTGTCCTGACAGAGCAACTGTTTGCACTCTAGCTGTCTTTCTTACGCCTTCTTTCTAATGGATCCCCGTTCTCGACCGTCCTTATACACTGGAAATACATGGGAAGTATATATTCCATCCTAACCCACGATGAAGAACTTCGTTCTAAGAACCACTTTTTTGGGCCTTTTTCTTGAAATTCTATCACTTTCGTTCCATTACATTGAAGAACTTGAGACTTTGATAGAATATGCGTTTTATTAGCCTAGATATGCATACAAAGTTCCATTAAGATCGATGGTATACTTTTTAAGAAACTTTGAAAAAACTGAAAAAACGTCTTTCTGAAAAATGGCCATAAAAAACTTTTGGGTCAACGTAGATCAATTATTCAAACGTGCTTTCATTAAGACTTTTTTCATATCATCCTGCATACACTACAACGTCCTGTGGGTGTCGATTCAACAGTTGTTACTTGGTATGATATTCTAGGCAACATTGATAGAATGTGAGGAAGCAGGCCTACCGTGTTGATACAAGTGTACAGACCGGTTGGCGCAGTCAAATTTGTCGTCAAGAGATCCAAGGGGCATTAGTTAACACCTGGACGTAGTAGTCTTGGGCGGCAAACGCGCACAGGATATCGCAGCAACCGCAGATGTCAACAGGTGGTCAGTCTTGCACCTTCTTTTGTTGTTGTGTGTTGCACACACTGTACCGAATTTCACACGCACAAAACTCACATCAGCCTTTTATTTTCTACTAGAACCGTTTCTCAACTGAATATATTATATACACCACTTTCTTATTTTTCACCTTGTAAATCTCTGCTTGTAAACAGAGAGAAACACGAGTCTACATAGAATCACACAACATGATTTACAGGCAAATGTAACGCACTTATTTATTATTATATATGGGCAAGAGACAACGGTATGAAGTAAAAGTTCTTATCAAATGGTTGGATGAATAAGTTAACAAGTGTAAAAATTGTAAATTATTTTGAAAAGCATACAAATAATGTGTACTAGACAACCAATTCTTACAGTTAACTCGCAAATTGCCAGGTTGTACGCGTGAGTGAATCTACCTGCCGGAGCACATGGCGTGAACATAATATGGTCGCTGAAGCACCACCCCAAGCAATTGCCTTTAGCTACTAGTCAGATACCATTTAATATGTATAGCCCTATATTTGTCTGGATATAAGCAGCAGGACACGGCATATCAATTGTTATTACCAAGGGACTGAAGGGATGAGGTGGGTGATGTCCGGAGTAGCATACAATAATTGAAGGCACTTACATTTTCGTACACAAATGCCACTTGTATTCTTATTACAGAAAATTAAATACTCCAGGGTTTCATACGGCACTACAATCCGACTCTCCAATAATTGATCGGGTTAACCCTCAGTCCTATAGGTGTCGGTTCAGCAGTTGCTGCTCAGTACGATGCTTTAAGCGCCAGGGACAGAATGTAAGGAAGCAGGCCTACCGTGTTGATTCAATCATATAGATCAGCTGTTACCGTTGAGATGGACACTGGGAGATTCGATGAGCAGTAGTTACCAACTGGACGCAGTAGTCCTAAATGGCAAATGCGTACAGGCTGTCGCAGCGCCACAGACTTCAACAGTTGATTTTTCTTGCACCTCCTGCTGCCGCTCTGTGTTGCACACTCTGTAATGACTTTTACACTCACAAAAACACACCAACGATACTATTCCCTTAAAAAAAGCACGTCATGATGGTAAGTAGACAAAAGCGAGAGTGTCTTTCTTGCTGGCTCATCTATACTTGCTATCCCAGTGCCCTAGCTATTCATACGTATGTGTGTTGGTCGTGTATTGGCTGTACTGCTAATAGCAGGAATGGGTGTACGTACGCAAGCATAGGACAAGGTATGGTAAGTAAACATTATACCGTCTCCCCTTTTGTCTGCTAGATTTGTATTATAACTGTGACGTTAATTCATCATGTCACAATATACACACCATCGCTTAAAATACAAGATTAAGTAGGCTATGATCGGATATTTCTCAGTGTACATTTATCTATGGTTGTTTAAAAAAATTTAAGAGTATTTTGTATGTATAATGCGTTTTATTGGTCTTAATTAAATTAGTTTTTTTAATTAACATATTTTCAAAAACAATGTCTAATTAATGTTGTTATTTGTATACATGTGACACATGTATAACTGTATGTAAGTGTGTTGTTATATTATTACTCCCGGGCTCCCTGTCTCTGCTTCGCTCGAGACTCATTGAATGGAACATCCTAGTATATTGCTCTTTACTAGGGATCAAAATCTTTATGATCTTTTCCAAAGGCTTTGGCTCGTTAATATGCAAACTGCTTTAACTCATTGCTTTCAAACAAGTCAAGTGCTATAAGAGAAATTGTGTTAGGTCTTACTAACGATTTCCTAATGATTGCCATGTTCTCCGGCTCTCATTTTAATATAGAAGTATAAACTTAAGCTAGTTTCGTAAGAAATATTTTTATTCTGATCTTGCTGACTCAAAATAGTAAGCTAGCGGAATCAATCAAGCAAGCGGCTCACACATATTTTATAAACGAGTTATCGATTCAGAACGTATTCCAAAAATCCCTAATTTTAAGTAAGCAGTTAGTTTCTTCTCTATCACGGTGTGGTCTTTATGGCTAACAACTTGGGTTTTTGATTTTGGGTCGTTTTTAACTGATTCTCTAAGAATCTCAATAATACCTCTTAAAATTTGTTAATACGTTCTGATCTATGTGTATTAATAAATCTTTTTGAGATAATACTTAAGATAGATAGCCCTGTCATTCACAGTCTAAGGAAAACTTTCAAGAAATTTATTTTACATTGAAGGTATACTAAATTATTTCAGTGTGATTAAAATAAATATTATGTTTACCTAGTTTTCTGTAAATGTACACTGTTTTGCATGGAAAAGTCGATGATTGATAGTTTGCATTGATTAAATTATAATTTTTTTACTTGGCTCAATTATCCAGCACCAAAACTGTACATATTATCGTTTTTCTATCAACGAGCCCGTTTAAATAAAATATTTTCTTACTTAAACTGTTTGTATACGAAGTTATGTACATATTCACAAAAATTAAGTAGTAAGTTTTCGATACGTAAAGTAATCGATATGTACATCGATCTATCGCACCAAAAATAAATCGAAGCAAATCTTCATTGATAATGAGGTTAGATACGCTGCTGAGTATTGTGAATCAAGAGCCCTTATATTAGGTATTCGACACACGTTGTGCACCTATTGTTGACTTTATAGTTAATAAACAATAAAAAAAAAAAATTTTTTATAAAAGGTGTTGTCGCATAAAAAAAGTACCACAGTAAAACTGTTACGTATATGCGATGTATGTAATCAAGGCAGTAAATTTTTTTTAAGATAGTGAAAGATGTATTTCCGGAGCTTTTCGTTAAGAGATCACACAAACACTGTAGTTTGATGATGCCAGCATACTTTTTAAGTGTTAAATACATTATAGTGTAAGTAATTTAAACTTCAAGAGTTAAGCAGTTCTTTTAGTATGCTACATTACCCACTAAATTTATTTAAAAAAAATTCTTTATGTGTATACATTGACCTCTTATAATTATTTCTGTGATTGTTGCTTAGATCCTCAGTACTTGAGACAGGTTCGATAATAGAGTAATCTACTCAAAGTAACAATTTTATATATTCGTATTAGTTTTTTGTTATAACATTGACTTCATGTTTTGCGAAATTTTGGTAGACCTAAATGACCAGCGATATCAAACTGTCCTGTGGAGATCCAAATTAGAGGATCGGATAAAAATCTGTTTGCATACTACTGTTATGTTTGGCCTGTCTGCTCCTCGTTCTTGGCTACTAGACTCTTACATCAGTTGTCACTTGACTTTGCTATGTCTCACCCCAGAGCAGATAATATTTTCTAAGTGAACACATATTTTGAAGACTGTCTTTCAGGTGGTTAAAAAACCCTATCAAAAGTCGATGAATTAGTAGATTTAATTCGAAAAGGTAGATTTTCGTTACGAAAAGAAACAGCAGTCGATCAGAATGTTTAGTTGATTTATCGAAAGTGCTCCAGATTCATAAATCGAAGATTTTAAAGAAAACCATCGTAACTTTATTGACCCTAGGTTTGTTTTTGAACCTCACTAATGGTAAGTTTTAATTCCAGTATGACAACAGTAAACCTCCCAATTATTGGATTAACCAAAATTTTCTCCCCCAGGTACTGAAAAATTTCGACCTCTGAGGATGTTCTTCGCTCACTTTTATAGTTGCACAAGTTCTGTTTTAATAAACATAAAGATGTTTATTAAAAACAACGGAGGTCGTTTCCATCAAGATATTAGGTGTTCTTTGGCTAGATCTCTGTGCAGCTAAACTTTTTCTGAGTTAAGCTTTTATTAAGTTACGTTGACAACTTCTCTTGCAATAAAACTACTGTCCAACTGTTGATTGATTTGCTCAATGATGAACAGCGGCTAAGCACTTCCTTTTGCAAGTAGTTTGTGTTTATAGTAAATTTTTATACGAATATCTACAAAATCACCCCAAAGACTGTGTGGCACCATATTTCTTCTTAACAAAATCCTACCAATGATGACTAACCTAAGATCTTATGGGCCAGTCTATGAAGTAATGATTGTGGTAAAACATGCCCGACATACATTAGCTTTATTGTAGACACTAAGTCTTTGAGTTTGAATCTGTAGGAATTGAAACTTTAATCAATTTTTTACTTATGAAGAACTTGAAGTACCTAAGTGATCACCAAATGATCAAGTGGCTATGTTTGGTTTGTACTACTACATACTGCGATTGATTTATTCATCGGTACTACGCCAAAGTTGCTTACTAAGTATAGTAACTGCTGTTTTCAACTGTGCCTTAGTTTATCAACTTAAACTTCTTTCTCAAGAATCAGAGGCTTCTACTCTATTTTCGGTTTGCACTTATCAACAAGGTTATTTGAAGAAAAGTATTATTGTAATTAAAAAAAATCAAAATTATCTATTATGACAGCATGACTCCCTACCTAAATCAAGTAAATAAAACAATTTAGCCCCTTAATAGTCTAGCATTTTTCTGAAGTGAGGGATGGACCACAGTGAAGCTTATTTAGACTTGGACATTCATCAACCTTTGATGTCTTATGGTAGATGTGCTACATTGTGAATAATAAGTTACTGTTGTCTGCTTACGTTACACTTTAGAGTTTGGCTTAATCATGTTTTTTTTCTTTTTTTTTTTCAGTAAAATCAATAAATCTTAAGAAGTAGACAAACAGTATACCTCTTAAGTGCCTGAGTAGAATTAATCCCACCTTTTTAGAGGATTGGATCTTATTACGTCAGCCCCTTTCCAATTCAGCTGTCTATGTACCTCTGAAAAGAGACCTTTACAGGCTACATTGTTGTCTTTATGTGCATGTTAACCAAGGCAATTTACTTCAAAGATGTAAATTTTTACGGTGTTGAATTATTTGTCACTGGGTTTTAACGCTTCATCTTTCATCGCACTCAATGCACTGATGTATGCAGCGATCAAGGTACAAATACCGTGAGAGCTGATCTTTAACTAGATCCAACCTACGCTTTCAGGAAAATCGTTCTTCCGCTAACTCCTTAAAGCTGCTTAGAAACTAAGAGGCATCTTAAGCCTCCAAGTGCCCCAAACTTGAAAGGGCTCTGGGTCCAGTGTGTCTAACAACCTGGAGTTCTCGCGCACTGAACAACGATTTTATTTTCTCTGTATCTTTCTCTTTCTCTCTGATCACACCAGCAGTGAAGGGAGAGCTTCTCTTACCATTACCTTTTATCTAAGCTTCCCTAACTTTAACAGCTTGACTATAATCTTACACCGTAGAAAGATGTAACTGTCTTTAGTCGATTAGGCAACATTTTTGCCCGTGCAGAGAATCTGGCAAACATATAGATTCCTGATTGTTGTAATTTTTTTTTTTTTTTTTTAACTATGACAATTTATTCTAATGTCTTTTTGAATAATGAGTGATCTATTTATAGGCATTAATATGCTTGAGCAGCGAATAATATGGCACTGTCCCCAAAACACTTTGTAGTAAGTATCTCGATTAACATATTTATTATATAAAAAGTTGATTTCGGCTTCATGAGTGGAATATGCCAAAGTAGGAAACCACTCGAAGACAGATTTAAGTCAATAAAGATAATTGTAGTGCTAAGTACACTTTCTATTTAATTTTACTGAATTAAAGTCACATTATTTAGTTATTTTTTAATTTGAGTATTAGTGAGGGATTTGAAATTTTTGCTGAAAAAAATGCACCGAGATACTCACAGCATGTTTATAATACTATTTTTTAAATAATAAATGGAATTTATAGTATAAAACAGTAATTTTTTAGTCAACTATATGATGCTCCAAAAAAAAAAAAAAAAACAATTATTATTAAAAAAGACGTTAGAATGAATGGTAATAGAATACAGAAAAAAATTCCACTGATGGAAAATGTACGATGCGTTTTCCAGATTCTCTGCACGGGAAAAGACGTAGCCCATTTGACCAAAGACGATTACTTCCTTCTTACATATAAGATTATATTAAAGCTATTAGAGTTAGGAAAACTTAGGTGAAAGGTAAAGGTAGGGAGAGCTCTCCCTCTACTGCCGGCGCGACGCTCGAGCCAGAATGTTGATATTCACACATTGGCCAGCGTTCACGCAACGAGACTAGACAACAGCATGCTACACTTTTATCACTTTTTTTCCTTAACACTTACAATACCTAAGGCCACCAAGCCGAAAAATCACGTGAACTGTAATGCGACCTATTTTTAATGAGTGAACATTAGGATCAGTATCGTTGCCATACTATATTCTTTAGCGAGTAAGCATCACCTCGAAACTAAAACAGCACATGTAAAAGAAGATAGAAAGCATGTAGAAAATCTTTCTCTCTCCGTGCCACGAGATGATACAGACTGATTGTAAGAACCTATGTACGTCTCGTCGTCTCTTGCCAAGATCTAATGGCAATGATAAAGAGGCAAAATTGTTGACTATATAAGCCCATGGCTTCCTTCACGAGCAGCTCAGTCCGAAACAATTCGTTCAATGGTCAGGCCAGCTTGGGTGCATAGAGCAGTAGCCAGACTATAGACGCATAACCTGGAGAACCTGGTTAATGCATTTTATGGTCAGGCCAGCTTGGAAGTACACCCAGAGCAGTAGCTAGACTAGTATACATGACCTGAAAAATGCGGTTTAAATCTATTCGCGACCTGGAGAATCAGGTCCATTATTTTGACCTAAATTATATCCGGCCACCCGAATCTTGTCTCGAAAGCCACTTTGCATTCACCCTTTTTTTTACGATGATAAAAGTAAGTAATTATACTTTTAAAGTTAATTTTTACGCATTTCCCATAGTTTTTTTTTTTTTTTCTTGTAAGACCACTATTGCGTGCCGTTTAGTCTCAATATTAATGGCCAAGCAGGTGGTTGAAGAAAAATTTTAGTTTACAAAAAAAAAAAATATACATCAAATGTAACAATGCTAAGTTGTGTGCTGATTGGTGCAATTGCCGATACTCAGGTAATTAGAATTTATCAAGTAACGCTACGTTATGCGCCGGTTGGTGTAAATTTTGATGGCCAGGCAACTAGCCTTTATCAAGTAACGCTACGTTGTATGCTGGTTGGTGTTAATGCCGATGGCCAGGCAGCTTGCCTTTATTTAAAATCAATTAACGCTAAGTTGTGGGCTGGTTGGTGTAAATACCGACAACTAAGCAACTAGTTCTTAGTTAACAAACTGAGTTTTTAAAACTGTATGTCGTGTGTTGCTAGTGAAAATATCAGCAACCAGACGACTGTAGACCTCCTAAAAGAAAACCAAGTTACTTGTACCAAATAACTAGCCAGTTACATGCCGTGGGTGTAAATTCTGATAGCCAAGTAGCTTGCTAACCTATCTATAATTATCTACCCGGTTCCCGCCCCAGTGCTCCATCTTCAACTTTTCCTGTCAAGTCCCCAGACTATTGAGCGAAAGCTTAGGCCTAAATAAAAAAATTACTCTCACGCCGTCTTTGACGTAACAGAGAACATCTTGTGGGGGCTTCGGAGGAATAGATAGTGTTAGGGTAGCAGTAGCGATGACGTAGAGCACTTGTTTAACAGAGGAAGTAAAAAATTTCCATAAAAAATTTTTTTTCTATACATCTATAAAAAAAATCAGGGCAAAAAAAATTAATTAGTCGACTCCTTTTGTTTTTGTTTATATGTATGAATTTGAATTCAAAGTTTTTTTTGTTTTTTTCTTTCTTCTTCATTAAGTGAACCTTCAACTCATCGAAGCTGCTAAAAGACGGATCAAACAAGCACTGTCAGAAGTTGATAAGAAAAAAATTATACGATGTATAAAGAAGCAACAAAGTTGGACCCTTCACAAGCGGAACAGGAAATTACTCAGGGCCTACTAGAAAAAAGGATTATCTCGGGAACCATCCAAGAGGAACCCACATTTGCCGGTGCCGCTTTGGCTGAAGGAAGAGAGTGTTGCGGTGAAATTAAGTAGCTGCTCTGAACGACATTCTTGGCCCAAAATCATCAGCAATGCTATTTTCCTCAGAACATCGCATTTAAAAGCGATACATCCACCAGCGTCAAGGGAGTTGCTACATGATCCCAATCCTTACGACCCTGACTATCCGGAGATAGCCACAGCTACTGATCGTGAAATAGAAGCGATAACACAGCAGAAAACGTCTCCACCTGACCGCCTACAACAAATGATATACGAGCCAGTAACTACTTGTAAATAATCAGAATGCCCAGTGATGCCGGGCAAATGGTATGTGAGCGTGAGTACAAGTGCGAGTGCAGAAATAAATTTAAAAAAACGAACCTAAGTGAAAACAAACTCGCAAACTAATTTGAGTGTAATTTAAAAATAATTATAATAGTAAGTGAAAAGTCTTGTTGAAAGAAACGTTAGAAATAAATAAAGTGAATAAGTGCATTTCTTCTATTAAAAAAAAAAATAACATAAAATAAAAGGTAATTAAAAAAAAATTTTCAATAATAACGAGCTTAATGAAAATACAGCTTTGTTTTTTTTTAATTAGTGGTGCAAGCAGGCTACTAAATTTAACTATGAATTGACGTGGCACTAGTGCATTCATTTGCGCAGAGGCGTATCGAGTAAGCTAAAGTTCTGTTAATTCAATTGCGTGGCCTGGCTGGCTCCTTACGCAACGCCTTCCTTTGGAGTTCAAGTCGGAAGCTTGTACGCTCAAAATAGCACCTCACGCTTATTATAAATTGCTAAGATTTAAGTATAAAGACAAATGTTACCCCTTTTTGGGATTCAATAATTTTTTTTTATTATTTACATATTATTTTATTTTATTTCGAATGAAGAGTTGGAGAGCAGGTAAGCACAGGAAGCGATTTTTAGAGAAAGCACGATTACTTCAAAAAGAAGTAATAATAAACAGGATAGTTTCAAATCAAAAGGTAGTCCAGAGCACCACTTCAACTCAAAGTGATCAAAATTTATTAATTAACAAATGCGAGTGCAAAGTATTGCAGCCTCGTCATCACGGACCCATATCCATAGCCGAAGTAGCACCCTTGCCTGACCCAAATCTACCTGCGCCCGACCAAGTTGCTCAGTTACGCGTGGTGCAACGCATGCCTGTACACGACCTACATATTATTAAACTCGAAAAGATGACTTTAAATAAGAATAATTGAAATAGTAAAAATATTACTAATAAATTTTGAGGCATGATACATTCGATAGCTTAGGCATACTAACTCTTGTAAGTATAAAGGACAACAAAGCCCACACCTGTAAATAAGATATTAAAGGAACAAAGGCAGGCCTTGTATTCAAACTGTATTGGAAAAGGAACGAACGAGGGAGGAAAGAGAAAAAACTTCCAGCGACGCCCAAATATAAATTCTAAACTATTATTTCATGGTGAGGGACCGTCAAGGCCAGATGAAAAGTGAAGATCCTCAAAAATGAAATAAGATCGCGAAAACATACAAGAGCTCCTGTCTTGGCAATAGGCCTCTATACATACAAATATATTAACCTCGACCAGTTTTTGATCACATAATTATGCTCGAAATAGATGATATCATCGAATTAGAAATCAAAATTGAGAAAGTAGAACGAAAAAATCGAAAAATTTCAGCGTTAATTCTTAAGCTTGCTGACAAGCTTGTCGAGTTTAAAGAAAAACTAGACATTTTAGACACCTTTGACATAGGCCGCTAGGCTCCTGTTGCCTCACTGTGTGATCAAGTAAAAGCTCTGCAAAATTATATCAAAACCTTACACTGGTTATTAGCAAAAAATCTGTGATAAAAAGGATACCGATTTCGACGAACTCAGTGATTTATTCGCACAACTGCATAAAGAGTTAATAACACTCAGCATCTGAATTATGTAACAGGTAAGCACCAGCCTTACAGTATTTGAGAAAGCCGCTTTCAATTTTCACCAATTGACAGCCATCAATTTAGTGGCAGAGATGAATAGAGAGATTGCTAACGCCAATGTTACGGCGTAAGACAACTTTTTTCCACTGATCGGGGCGACCCACCGCGGCCAGCCGTCGAACCAAGGCGCACATTTTTCGAGAGTGCGAGACTCCTATCGAACAGCTTGCACCTACGAGTAGAGGAGTGGATTTGCGTGGAAATGAGCATGTAGGCGCACATTTTGGCGATCCGTCGAAGGAAGGTATACTGAATATATGCGCCTACGAGGATGAGAGGAGTAGAAATGACTATATAGCTATATAGCTGAGCGCACAGCTAACGCAAGCAACGACACGAGTCTTTCTCTCTATACTTATGTACTATAACCAAAAATACTTATAAGTATATGCTATTCAATTGACTCTAGTTTCAATGTTATCTATATCAATTTCATTCAATTAAAATGTTGAAGTAAAATGCTCAAAATTATATACAATATTTTTGGATTTCAAGACATGTCTTTTTCATAAGATTTCGTACTTTTATACTTCTTTGGAAAATCCACTAATATTTTTGAAAAATATTCGAATTAAACTATTTTTTAAGTATGTCAGTTCAGCTCTAATCTCAAGTTTATTATTTTTATCATCATAATTGCTGTAATAGCAATAGGACAAGCTCCAGAAGTTATCCATAAACATATATGACTTCTACATCAGAAACGTCCAAACGTTGGATAGCTGAAGTGTTCAAGGCTTAAGCTGCGTATTGTATTGTTTTGCGATCTTGGTTTCGATTCCAACTACAGGAATTTTTCTTTTTTTTTTTTTTCAATGCAATTCATCATTCTGTTTTATTTTTTTTCATTTATGTCCCTGGTCATCTGATGACAGGCGCTTTAGATTTTTATTTATTTGGTTTATCAAATGGCCTGTAAGCGCTACGGGTTCTTCAGTGATAAGCGCTTGCGTTATTATTTCACGTTTTAATAATCGATAAACTGGCTAGTACTTTTACCCCAGGTTACCTACTGACAGGTGCTACAGTTATTTATTAGAATTTGATTAGTACATGAATTGGATTTAAAGTTCTCTGGATGATTTCATTACTGTTGCTTATGCTATTAATGCAATACAAATAATTTGCATTTCATTTTAAAGGTTTATTTGTAACTTTATGATAATGAATAATTTTTTTATGTATAAACTGACACACACACATGTGTCTTATGTTTGATTTTTTTTAATGACACATGCATTAGTATATTATTATCTAATCGCAAAGCACTTTTTAAATTTAGCCGTATTTTATGAAAAGAATATTATCATGCACTACCATATTAATTATATGATACATTGGGTATAAACAATCTAAATTAATTCTAATAGTACTATGCAGTATCTGAACCTATTTACTTTAAAGTTTAAAATGTGAGGTATCACTTCAAGAATAACACAAATTTTATGTGAGAAAATGTTAGAGGCACAAAAAAACTCACTTTTATTATATACAGTGATAAAAAAGGATTTATATACATACATTGATACATAATTACATATTTACAGATGTAGTACAGATTTACATAAGTAATAAATATTTATAAATATTATATATACTTACATATCCATAAACAAATTACACACATTCACATATCTACATATATACATTTAGACACATATTTACAGCCATACGTTTGCACATACATATCTATTAATACGTTCTCATTTAGACATATATTTACACTTGAATAATGACTTGAGGGGCAGTGGATAATCACACGATATGTTAAGAGCTATCAAGGAGTGGGAATAAAAACTCCAAAATGTTGGATGTTTTTTTGAGCAACGTTTTGTTGGTCTTAACGCCAACCTTATCAGGCTCACTTTATTAACAGAAAAAACACAACAAATTTCATAAATTACATTGCAGGGCCAATGTTTACAAATATTAACATTAATGCCAAATTAATTGTAAGTTAGTAGTCACGAATAAAATAGTAATATAAATAATCTTAAAATTGAACAATTACTTANATCGTATAGAAGATGCTGACCAAGTAAGAAGATCGTTGTTGCCTGTGTAGAAAAATATTTCACCTATTTACCTATCTATTGAAAATATATGTTTATTGAATAACCTACTCTATTTATCGACAAAATAATGAACGCAACGTTACTATAAATAATAAGTAAGAAAAAATGTTTTGTCAAATTGAAAATCTCCATTATTTGCTGTTTGCAAGTACATTGGCGCCATCTAATACCAGACTTGTGCCAATTTGCAGAATCTTTTGAAGACTTCATTTATTGTCGAATTGAAATAATACATTATTGTAAATTATTACGATGCCGAACGTATATATTAAAAGAACAACAAAGACTGTTCATTGCGATTGTTTACTGTATAAAATTTGTAAGCAAACATTCGAAATTGTGAAAGAAAGTCGCTAACAAAATCAATAATATAATCTTAGTACCATCGTGTTGAAGCAGAAACTGAGATAGTCTGTAAAGTGACGTGGATGAGATGTGAGTGACTGCAATGACAGAACTGCATGCTTACGATCACATGCCACTTATTTCATCTTATTTACTACAATGACATCATTAATTTTTTAACTTAAGGTGGCTTGGGTGGTTAGTACCGTACCTAGAGTACCCTAAAAAATCCCCCTAAAAATCAACACTTTTCGACGGTAAACTTTTCAATAAGTATAATTATTTCGATAAAACTAAAGTATAAGATCAAGAAATATATTGTTAAGATATTTCTAAGTAACACCTTACACTGTAATTTACAAAATTTTTTGTGGTTTCTGTGTTTATATAGTGAGCCTGATGATATTGGCCTTAAGACTAACGGAACGTTTTTCAAACAAACATCGAATATTTTGGAGTTTTTTTTTGCTGCTTGATGAGCTCTTAACTAATCGTGTGCTTATGCAGTGCCCCTGAAGTCATTATGGAAACAACTGAGAGTAAAACTACAAGTTTAACAACCAACATATTTGCACTTTAATTTATGTTTGCTGCTTTTTAGGCATAATATGAGTTTATATAAATATTTGCAAAAAATTACCAATGATAAAAATTCAAAATGAAAAGAGCACAATAGTTATATGTTGGAATAAAAAGATAAATTTATGATTTCTAAAAAAGTGTCAATTGACACTAAACATTAGACAAAATTTTACTTATTTAAACTAGTAGTTAATCACTTTAAAAACTATTAATTTCTGGCAATGAATACATATTTATAAACATATTTTGTTTAATGTAGTGCTTTATGTGGGCAATAACTTTTTTTAAAGAGAACGTTAATAAAATCTTAAATTGTTATTTGAATACTGGTAAATTTAATTAAGCATTTTTTAATACTTTCATTTTACGACTACTTGTTTTAATCGCTAGTTTTACTTCTGATCTGCGTTTTTTATTATTTTGCCGAGTAGTATTAAATACTTTAACTTTTAATAAAAATTTTATCGCATCGATTCGGTGTTGGTAGTCTGGACTACTTTTCTTAAACCATTCAGGAAATTCATCATTAGTAATTTTTTCTACTACATCGATTAGACACTCAATGAGTTTTCTTTGAGGCCAAAGACTTGCATGATGTTGTTCATAAGCATGTAACTGACAAAAAATAATTTTAGAAAAAACATCTGTGGGTCTAGTGAAATATGCAACTTCTAATAGTGACTCGTCAGTATGAGTGTATTCTCTACATTTAGTGTAATGTTCGTCAACGGTAACTACTTCTTCCACAGTTTTAATAAATACTTTTTTACAATAAGGACATTTACTTTTTTTTAAAGCATTTTCAGCAGTGTAACCACTCCAGTAAGTAACAACGCTTCTCTCATACATGCCTTTGGTTTCAAAATCTACTTTTTTGGATGAGTCTACGGGTAAAAATGTTTCCATCGTTTCGGCTGCTTGCAAAAGTTCTTGTATTTCAGCGAATTCTAAATCAGGTAAATTGTTTGCAACAGCCGCTAACGAGTCCACATTTTCATCGCCACATTCAGTATTTTTCGTATTTATCAATGAATTTGATTCTGTTGTTTGAACATTTCCGTGCTGACGAGTGTCGATAAAGTCAGTTGACATAATGTATCTAAAAGTTAGACGGTACATCCGGCAAGTTGGATTAGGATTAAAGCCACCTCTACCTCGACATTTAGAATAACAATGTTCAACGCTATCTTGGTTACAGAGACCAGCTGCTAATTCAAACTCTGGATTGTTTAATTCTACTTTGAGATATTTAAATTACTGTAATAAACAATTTTCAGTTAAAGATAAGCCAATAAAACATGGTGGCCTACCAACTGTCTCAAATTTGCCGCGTTTACCCAAGCGTACCGGATGTGTCGTCCACTTTTTAGACCATTCCACAAACTCTTCAAGACGCTTTTGGATTTCCGGGTTGAGATGGGACAGTGGGCGCTTTTGTTTTCCTACGTTACGCAATCTATAAGAATTACATGCATCAATTACAGCATCTAAACGTTTAACAAACTCAGCTGACTGCTCCCACGTGTCTGATATCAACCCGTTTCCATCACCTCTTTTACCAGCTTCACCAGCAGTTACCATAGCAGCTGCCATTTGTCTGCTAAGAAGTTGAAAAGCTAACTTTACTTTCATACTCTCAAAGTCATTAAGGTTGAAGTGTCTATCGCTCAAAAACGCGAGTAAATTAGATAAAGAATTTATTTTATCTATCTCGTACGTGTCTAATACATCGTTCCAAGACATAATAACTTTGTCCTGTACGAAAATATACTTATGCGTTCTCAACTGATAAATCAAACGTTTGATAATATGCGGCCAATCAAAAGCTGCAAAAATTTTCTTTCCTTCATGCTCAAAGTACAGTTGTTCTACGTCTACTTTTAAATATTTTTTAAACAGTGATTGGTTATTTGAACCTTGGTCGCATACAATAATTTTAACAAGAACTCCAATTTTAAACAGTGCTGATAACATTTGACGTAAAAGAGTATGCAACTGTAGATGCACCATTTTCATTAAAACCAAAACAAAACAGCTGGCGCCAAGGATTTTTAGCATTAATGCTATCCAAACAAAATAAAAGGGCATCTCTGGCAACTTTTGCATTCCTCATCCATATTCTCCAAACCTTCTATCTCATCGTATTTTAGAAAATATTCTTCCATTTTTTTAAGGCTCATCTCGTCAAATTTTGAAGAACATATACGCTCCTCAATAGTTAACAAACTTAACTTCTGCTCGATTTTTCTCAAAACATTGTCATTTAATCCCGGCTTTATATCTAATTGCGCTATCCAACTTCTAACGGTTGATTCCGTGGCTAACCTTATCCCTAATTTGATTAACTGCGAATAGCCGGCTGCATAATGATAATACATTATTTTACACAAATTTTGTTCAGCAAGTGTGAACTTTTGTCTGTTTTTCGGTTTGAATTGCATCGCTACTAAGGTTTTACGAGACTCACTACACTCAAGGTCAGTCATAAAATCATTTATGTGTGTCATTCATTTGGCTTTTTCAAGGTCTAAGCGTTGTTTTAATCGAGAATTATTTTGTTTGAAATTTCTGTATACGATAGTTAAATGCTTCACTTTTTGCTCAAGGAACTTTATCAGACGCTTAATAAACCGCGTTTTCTCTTCATACTTGACTGAACAAAATTTTCGGATAGAAGCTTTTTTCTTCAGAAATCTATTACTTTGAATACGCTGATTTACATGCTTCTGAGTTTCCACTTTATCAATTATCACATCCTTCGAGATATTATTACTATCATGATCAACTTCATGACTCAAATAAACGTCGTTGGATTCACTTTCATCAACGTTTGAAAAAATGTTGTTTTTCGAAGGGTATGATGAATCATTTATGTGTTTTGTTGCGACAAACGATTCACCGTCATTTTCGACGCTGCAACTAACTACGCTATTTTGGTATGCAGGGATTGAAAACGCTTCACTGTTACCTGCACTTTCTCGCTGATTACTCACATCAATGTCCATTCGTCCCTTTTGTACATCACTTGCGTTATGGTCCATACAACACAGTTGCGCCATTTGTTCAGATTCAGCGGTTTCTGGCTCAGGTTCTCCCTCCATAATCTGACCTTTATCCACTTGCCAGTCGATGGGCACTGATTTGGCCCGCAAGTGTAGAGTACCGTCTTTATTCTGTATCACACCAAAATGATCACTGCACAGGCCTGCTGATCGTATAGAAAATGCTGACCAAGTAAGAAGATCGTTGTTGCCTGTGTAGAAAAATATTTCCCCAATTTACCTATCTATTAAAAATATATGTTTATTAAATAACCTACTCTATTCATCGACAAAATAATGAACGCAACGTTACTATAAATAATAAGTAAGAAAAAATGTTTTGTCAAGTTGAAAATCTCCATTATTTGCTGTGTGCGAGTACATTGGCGCCATCNTCAACACTTTTCGACGGTAAATTTTTCAATAAATATAGTTATTTCGATAAAACTAAAGTATAAGATCAAGTAATTGCCAGAAAAGTACTGTACATTTTCAAAAATTTCATAGATTCTTTGTAAAAAAAAAAAAAAACATGAGAACTATTTTACATTTTTGAGGTTAATCGAGTACTTCTGGAGTAACAGCCGTTTTAGTGCCAATTCCCATAAGACTGCATGCTACATAGGTAAATTTTCAGTAGCAATTTGCGAAAAAATTAAGTCATTGACCTCAGTATTTTTTTATCGCAAATAAATCTGGCATACTTTATTAACATAATTCCAGAATTTTAGAAGTTTTCATCAAGTTGATAAAAATCGCCAAAGCTACCTTAAATGTCTTGTCAATGAGAGAACTGTGGAGCATGCGCTTGTTACGATTCCTCTCATGTATATACGAAACAACTATAATAGGCCATAAAAAATAAGGTGCCTGGGATAGCCTCCCAACTTTACCGTTGCTTTTACGGTAAAAATTAATGTAACTCTTACGTGCGTGTAAGTTATGATAGGATATATACTTCCCATACATTTCAGAATAGCAGTAAAATTTTCTTTGCACGTTTATAAAAAATAAGGTTCCTGCGATGGCGTCCTCACTTTACCCATCGCGTCTCACAGCATTAACAAGTTAACTCGCCACCATTTGCTAGAGGTGCTGATACTCTCGAGTCCTGAAAAGGACTTGGGGTCCCTAAGGACCAGCACCTTGTCTAGCACTTGTCTAGGCCTCCTACTTAGCCAGCACCACTATGAGCTTAATGCTTTCCCTTGCTGATAGGTAAAAAGTACCCAGCGCAGCGTGGGTCCACATAAGCCAGTGTTTTAACTCAAAGCCGTTTATGGCTTATTTTGATCCTGCTTGGGCCTTATCCCTGGCCTCTTTTAGGGCTCTTCTAAATAGAGGGCAGCTTCTGCTGCCTGCTTCGTGCTTGTTTTCCGTTGTTGGGCAAAAGAAGCACCGTGCTGGATCTAGGCACTCTTTCTTTCGGTGGTTAAAGCTTCCACACTAGAAGCAAAGCTTGAATCTGTTTTCTTCCTTACAGTTGCCTGAGACGTGTCCATATCCCAGGCATTTGTAACATCTTGTTACTTTAATCCTTCTTCGAATTTAGCAGCTTACGAAGCCAACTCGTAACCTACCTTCCTTTTCTACTTGTCTGGCAGATGCTTCGTCCACCTTTATTAAAGCCATTCTCTCTCCTCTGGCATTTGGCTTTAAGAGAGCTACTTCTGGCTCCTGGCTCTGATGTCCAAAAGTCCTAGCGAAAGCCTCTTTGACCTCATCTTCCTCTACAATGGCATCCAGGTTTCAAACCTCTAATGTCACTTTTCTGTTGCTCATTTTGACAGTACCCTGTCCGGCTACCAACTTTTCAATTTTCTGTGAGAATGCAGTAGCATTCTCTACACCTTTGGGCTTAATAAGTATGTCTCCTTTTTTTGTAGTGACAATACTTTGGACTGCCACGTTAGCCTCATCGGGGACAAAGTTCGCCTTCATCGTCTTTAGCACCGTTGCAAAGGTCTGTCCTTCAGCCACCTTCACTACTGCTGTTGTTGTGGCGTTCACTTTTTTCTTCTGGCTTGTTTTGTCATTCAGAAAAATTTCTTCTTGATTGCCACTACCTGTCTTCTTTTTCTTTAAAGACATAGTCTGCTGGCGTTTCTGAGGGCTGTCTGATGGGCTTTTGTTTCTTTTACTTCGTTCTATTTCTTTTAGGGCAGTATTCAGTGTTTTTTTTCTGTATATGCCGTCGAAAATTATCTCGCCTTTGTTTCCTCCACTGCAAGGATTCAAATGACGACTTTAAAGCGTTGGTATACACATCTTTTTCAGTAAGACAGCCTTTTCTTAGCACCCCTGCCTCTTGAAGATGCTTAAGCGCCGCTTTGAGCCCATTTTTAACAGCGTTCGCTGTGTCGCCGTACTCATCGTTAATCATTTGTAGTGTCTCTGTAATGTCTTTCGTTGCTGATTGGACTTTATCAGCAAGTTGCGGTCGCTTTACTCTGAGCCTAGAGACACTTTCTTCTAAAGAGGCAACCTCCTTCCGGGTCTGGTTGCTAAATACTGACACGTTGCTGTCCTCGGTGTCGTTAGTACCCATACTCGACAGCCTTTCTCTTCGTTCCTTGTCTGTAAGAAAAGGCCACGGAACATTTAGCAGTCCCTGTTGGCCATGAGGCACGTCTTTGTGCCCCCCCCCCCCAGAATTCGTGGGGCCTGTGTCAGTCACCCGGGCTTTCACCGGATTGGAACTGCCGGCGGATTCCCTCAGAGAGGTTACCGCCTGGTGTACTAGTTTTGCATCGACGTTTTTTATTTTGTCATCTTTTTTAGTCTCGTACTGACCCGCGAAGGCCAGCACTACCCTTTTTTCTTAGAAATAAGTATTTTGAAAGGGTTAAAACCAATGCAGCAGCCCTCTCTGTTACCAGAGAGAACCGCTACTTGCTCGGGCCGGCTGGGAGTCGCCACTCTCCCTCAGTCACACCCGCGGAGACTGCCCTGGCGTTGAGTAACAAGTGTAAGAATGACGTTCGTGTGTAATGTATCTATATGTTGGTACACAACGGTCATCCCAGCGAGACGAGTGGCAGGGGTACAGTCCCACGACCGCGCAGACAACCCAACAAAAACGGGCTGGCGTAAGGCACTAAGGTGCCGCCATATAGCCTCCTCAGTGGTAGTAAGCCTAGATTAGTCGGCTCACCACGTCTTTTTTGTTTATGAGGCGTACAGCCATATCAGATGTGGTTACCCAGACTTACCTGGGCCTCATCATCCGGCTTCACCCACCACCAGGCCTCCAACGCAAGCCCGGAAAATAACCCGCCACACGCAACCCAGAACAATCTTTAAGTGTCCCTGTGTTTGTTTAGTGAGAGTATGTGATGCATGTATCTGAGAAGAATGTTTTAGCCGCCGCTTACTTCAATACATGACGGGTGCTAGTTTTTGTTCGCCCGCATCAATCAATGGAGTGCCACCCACGGCAGCAGCAAAAACGAAGAACAAGGAGCACAAGCAGAGCCGGCCCATGCATCCACACCGACGGAGACATGGGGCACTAGTCCCCCGTCCACACCGCCGCAGATACACACACCAACGCCACACACGCCTCCCGATCCACGCCCCCGACCACTACCACAGAGGGCCACTCCAGCTGCCCATCGTCACCTCACATTTTAAGAGGATGCCCCTATCCGCCATCCGGGGAAGCGCCCGGTATGGAGAAACTAGCGAAAACCCCACCCGGAGTAGTAGTAGTAGTAGTAGTAGTAGTAGTAGTAGTAGAAGTAGTAGTATTAGAAGTAGTAGTAACTAGATATTTGGATGAATTCATTAAGTAAATTTGCCTTGCACTTGAAATTTTGATTCCGATTAACAGAAATTACTTTTTTAAAGGAATTTTTTTTTTTTTTAATTTAGTTTTTTTTTCCAAATAGTTTTAGATTTTAAATCAAGTGTACGTAAATTTTTTGTGATTAAATTTTCTTTGTCATCTTTTGTCTCGAGACTTATCTAACACTTTAAAATTTCTTCTCATACTGTAAATAATCTGATAAATGAAATTTTTTTTTAATCTCCTAAAATTATACTGTCATTGTTGTACTGTATTAAATATTTATTGTTTTACCCTCTATTTGTTGTTGCTCAATGTCTGTTTAAAAAGTATTCATTATAAAACTATTAATTGTTGCTAAATTACGTGAAATAAAAATTATTAAAAAAAAAGTCTTATCAAATTTGTAACAATAGTAATTAAGAATCTTGCAAGAAAAAACTTTTATCAACAATTTGAAAATGTCAACATAATATAAAATGTTTAATAAACATTTTATACACGCACAAACTTGAAATAAGCCAAAAAAAATTTTCTTAATGTCACAGCGCATGTTATTTTCGCAGGTGATTGAATCCCCTGGTCATCGTTTACTTTTTTGATTAGTTATAGCGTATAAGTTTCTTTGGTTATATACAAGCTCACAAAACGTAAACATCCCATGTGATAATTAAAGTCTTTAAAATAGTTTATTTGTTATTATAAGTGAATGTGTTAAACTGATATTCTTATATAATATTAGAATTAAAATAGTGGCAGCGTGAGTGGAAATAAGTTCAAATTACCGTAATTTGGCGGAGTTACTAAGAGCTTCGAATATACAAGACTGTTGTAAGTAAAATTTTTTGTTCCATTAAATAAGTAATTAATTTATAAGGTTAATGCTAATACGATAGTGATGAAGATAATGATGATGATGATAATGATGATGATGATTATGATGATGATAATTATGAAAATTAACCTATTACTAAATACATAATATTATATATTTTTTACAGTTCAATCTAAGAAGATGGATCAAAACCGTGATAAATTAGTCAAAGTTTACGAATGTGCATCATGTGACAAGACTTTTTCTAAAAGAAGTCTTTTAATCAAACATTATTTTGTTCACAATAAAGTGAAAAATTTCAAGTGTGAACTTTGTGCCCAAAGATTTAATCAAAGAAGTAACTTGAATGTTCACATGAAGATCCATAAAAATGAGAAAGAATATATTTGCACTGTTTGTCAGCAAGGATTCATTACAAACTATAAACTTAAATTTCATTTGAAGGGGCATACAGAGGAGAGGCACAATATATGTGAAATATGTGACAAAGTCTTTACTAGAAAAAGTCAATTAAACGATCATAAATTAACTCATTTTACTGAATTCAAATTTGTATGTAATATATGTCAAAAATCATTTAAAAGGAAAGATTATTAAAAAAATCATTCCTACTCTCATGATAATTCGAAAGTGTACGTATGTTTTACGTGTAATAAGAGTTTTTCAAACAAGAGCAATTATAATCGTCGTATACATAAATGCAATAAGAATAAAAAACTGTGATAAAATGTAATATTATTACAAAA
>NW_019384287.1:1302507-1315746 GCF_000648655.2 Copidosoma floridanum | reverse complement strand
CATAATATAAAATGTTTAATAAACATTTTATACACGCACAAACTTGAAATAAGCCAAAAAAAATTTTCTTAATGTCACAGCGCATGTTATTTTCGCAGGTGATTGAATCCCCTGGTCATCGTTTACTTTTTTGATTAGTTATAGCGTATAAGTTTCTTTGGTTATATACAAGCTCACAAAACGTAAACATCCCATGTGATAATTAAAGTCTTTAAAATAGTTTATTTGTTATTATAAGTGAATGTGTTAAACTGATATTCTTATATAATATTAGAATTAAAATAGTGGCAGCGTGAGTGGAAATAAGTTCAAATTACCGTAATTTGGCGGAGTTACTAAGAGCTTCGAATATACAAGACTGTTGTAAGTAAAATTTTTTGTTCCATTAAATAAGTAATTAATATATAAGGTTGATCCTAATACGATAGTGATAAAGATAATGATGATGATGATAATGATGATGATGGTGATGATGATAATTATGAAAATTAACCTATTACTAAATGCGTAATATTATATATTTTTTACAGTTTAATCTTAGAAGATGGATCAAAACCGTGATAAATTAGTCAAAGTTTATGAATGTGCATCATGTGACAAGACTTTTTCTAAAAGAAATATTTTAATCAAACATTATTTTGTTCACAATATCGTGAAAAATTTTAAGTGTGAACTTTGTGCCCAAAGATTTAATCAAAGAAGTAACTTGAATGTTCACATGAAAATCCATAGAAATGAGAAAGAATATATTTGCACTGTTTGTCAGCAAGGATTCATTACAAACTCTCAACTTAAATCTCATTTGAAGGTGCATACAGAGGAGAGGCACAATATATGTGAAATATGTAACAAAGTCTTCACTAGAAAAAATCATTTAGACAATCATAAATTAACTCATTTTAATGAATTCAAATTTGTATCTAATATATGTCAAAAATCATTAAAAAGAAAAGATTATTTAAAAAATCATTCCTACTCTCATGATAATTCGAAAGTGTACGTATGTTTTACACATAATGTAAGAGTTTTTCAAACAAGAGTAATTATAATCGTCATATACATAAATGCAATGCGAATGAAAAACTGTAATAAAATGTAGTATTATTACAAAATAAATATTATTTACTTTCTAAATTGTTTTTTTGATGTTTTTGAGTTTGGATAAAAATATAAATATATTTAATGAGCTAATAACAGAAGTATTAAAAAAAATAACATTTAAAAAAAAATATTATTGATAAAAGCAGGATAGTAATAGTAGTAAAAGTAGTAGTAATAGTATTAATAGTAGTAATAATAGTAATAATAGTAGAAAGTTGTAGTCGTAATTTATAATTTTCTTACACAGATCTATCTCCAACTTTAAATTTAGACTTTAAGTTCTCTGTAGATGTAAAAGAAACAATTTTTTTTTTCGTTGCAATTTGAGAGTCTAAGTCGCTGTCAAATTTTCGTTTAGACATTTTGTAACTTTTTAAAACGAATTTACGAAGTAAAAGTAAACGAAGAAAAAAATACCAATGTGCCAAAATTTTGGTTGTAAAAATTTACCAATTGGCCAAAATCTTGGTTATAAAAAATTAAAAGAAAAAAAATAATCAACTAACAATACTGCTCAAACAAAATCAATTTGTGATTCTAACAATATCGTTATTTTGTAATTCTTGACGATATTCAAAATCTTTCAATACGTTGTCGTTTTAAATATATAAAAATTAGGCATAAGTCAGGGAAAATAAAAAGTGATTGTTAAAAATTCATGTAATTAATTATGATCAATATACATTTTTCACATGTATAAATTTAAGTTACATTTAATATAATTCGGGTTTTCTTCCATACTTCGTAAATCTAATTTGCAATAACGGGGGTTGGTGCACAGAGTGTGCAGGGGGCATATATAGTTATAAGAGCTTAGAAATATCTATCGACACATACAGGATAGACAGCTCATTTAAAAAAGGGAGCTACTAAAAGAAATAATAAACCTCACCAACAAAAAGTCAAGGGTGCATCTCTCTGTCTATATAAACCTTACCACTTTTATTTGAAATTGGCAGCTTGTTCTTCATATTTCCTTAAAAGCAGACCAGTAATCATTCCCCAGCGTAGAAAATTTATTCCCGAGTATTTTCGAAATATGCCATAGTCTTCCGAATTCTGTAAAATATACTTTAACATATTATTTTCATACCAACAATTAATTTCATCATTTTTTAAGGCTTTAAAAAATATTAATACAATCCTTATTTTAAAAAAATTACACTTCTAACACAATAAAAAGGGGGGTTGGCGCGTGGAGCGTGCAGGGGGCAGAGCCCCACTAGTAAACATAAACGTAAAAATTTGAGCATATAGTAGCAAGGGGAGCGAAGCAGAGAAAAAAGCCGTCCCATGTCCCACTCTACTCGTATACGCACTGCTCTGGTGGCAAGGGGGACGAGGAAGAGAGAGAGAGAGAGCGGCTGGAGTTGGAGTAGTAGAAATGCCTGTTAGTATATCATGTAGTGGCAAGGGGGACGTGGAAGAGAGAGAGAGAGAGAGCGGCTGGAGTGGTAGGGATGCACTGCTAGTATAGCATGTGGTGGCAAGGGGGATGCGGAGAGAGAGAGAGCGGCTGGAGTGATGGGGGGCTCAGAAATTTCATGTCGCTCGAAAAAATTCACAATGTTCCATAAGAAGTTTCACTTCAAAAGAAGAACTAATGATGAAGGATGCCGTTAAATACTTAGGGGTGACGCTCGATAGAAAGCTAACGTTTTGGAGCCACCTTAGGCAAGCAGCAGACAACGCGGTGGCGAGAGTAGCGGCATTAAGCCGAGTTATTCCAAACGTTAGAGGACCAAAGCCTGCAAAATGCAGGCTTTTTATGTCTACGGCCCAGTCTATTATTCTGTACGGGGCTGAGATATGGGAAGATGAGATGAACGTTGAAAAAAAAGAGTGAAAATCGGTCGAGTTCAAAGAATAGGAGCCTTGAGGATAGCCTGCGCCTATCGCACAGTCTTAGAGTCTGCGATAATGGTGATAGCAGCTGTAGTCCCCATCGACTTCCTTGCGAGGGAAAGACGACTGAAGCACCTTACGAAGCAGGACCTAGGAAGATTGAAGGCCAAGAAAATTGCCCGGGAAATAACCTGGGAATGCTGGCAACATTGATGGCAAGAGGAATCTACAGGTAGGTGGACGGCACGGCTGATAAAAGATGTCAAGGAATTGACTGAGTAAAAACACGAGAAGGTAGATTACTTTTACACTCAATTTCTCCTAAATCACGTGTATTTTCGCTCGTACTTCAACAAGATGTGGAAAACACAGACGGCTGCTTGCAAGTACTGCGGCCACGACAAAGATGACCCAGAACATTTGTTTTTTGACTGCATCAAGTGGCAAGCCGAACGAAACGTGCTGCTGAAAAGGATCGGAACTTTTAATTTCGACAACGTCGTAGAAAAAATGTTACTCAACCAAGAAAGGTGGACTACAGTAGCCCAATACATACATACAGTTCTCCGGGCTAAGAGGGAGGATGGTTTTCTGGATGACTGAGTGGAGGTGGTGCGAGCGTGAATGTGGTGCTTTTGGGGGGGGGGGGTGTGGGATTGTGTTTTTGCTGTGGCGCGGGCGCCCGGATGGTTAAGAGGGGGGTGGTGGCAGGGCCTTGGGGATGGGGTCGCTGGGGTGGTTGATGTGCGGAATTAGGGCATGCGTGGGTGCTTAAGTGCGTGCAGACTCCCTTAAACCGCTTTGCTCTATCACCTTTTTACTGATGAGCGGCTGCGGCCTGGTGGCCCAGGCTTTTTTGGGTGCTTCGATTCCGCTGCCCGTTTTTAAATTTTTTTCTTTCTGTCCGGGCTTGTGATGTGTGGTTGCGGGGCGGTTGGTGTGCAGTATGGGGGCTTCCGTGGGCGCTTGAATGCGGGCAGGCTCCTGAAAACCGCTTTGCTATATCACCGTCCTACCGATGAGCGGCTGTACCTTGGTGGCCCAGGTCTTTGCCCCTCGGGCTCTGTCGTAGGTGCATTCCTTGCGCCTTTGTTGGGGGTGGCCAGATTTGGGCTCACGCTGAGGAGCATCTGTTAATTATTTTGCTCCATACCTTTAAGTAAACAAAGAAGAGCAGTTCAGATGCATGACGGAAACTAGAAAATATCCCAGAGGACGCAAAAGTTACAAGACAAGTTGGTAACAAAACACTATAGGAAGGCTAGCTTGAAGTGTAAGTGCGAGAGCAGATTCTGAGCCTTGTGTCCTAGGAGAAAGGTCTTGCCAGCTTAAAGGGTATGGTCATAATGAGTCCCACACAGGGAAGGGTTCGTACACCCTTCTATCATGCATAAAGGCATTCTGGACGACCTCGGAAAAAAATAAAAAATAAAAAAAATAACAATGGTAATATTAATGATAGTAATGTCGATGCTCACTTTTGTAATAACAACGGTTGTAATGTTAGCGTTTATGTCAATGCGCATGGTAATAATCATGATAATAATAATTATAGAAATTGTAATGATTGAGATGATAATATTCGTAGTAATATCAATATTATAGTATTTATATTAAAGATGTGGATATTGTTGATTATAATAAAGATAATGAAGATAATAATAATAATGATAATTATGACAATGACGATGACGATAATAATGATGATGACGATGACGATAATAACGGTAATAAAAATAATATTGAAGATGACAATGAGGATTATGATGGTAATAAAAATAATATTGAAGACGATATTAATAATGATAATAATGAGAATCATGTTGATTCTAGCAAATGATGATAAAGATAATAATAATTCTATTAATTATGGTGATGCTGATAATGATTAGTAGAATAATAATAATAAAAAAAAATATTGATAATGATGATTCTAATGTTGGTTACAATTTTATTATTGATGATAAATCTGATAATATTACGGTCGGTGACGATAAAAATGGTGATGAAGATATTATAAATGATAAAAATGATAATAATTATGGTAATAATAACAGTCAAACTAATACTGATAATGATGATAGTATTGATGGTAATATTTACGTTGATTATAATGATGATTATGATAGTAACGATGCTAACCATAATACTTACATTGAGAGTTATAACGATAATGATAATTATCATTATATTTCTAATGATTATTATAATTATACCGATGATGTTGACATAAATAAAACTTATAAAAAAGATGATAAAAATAGTTAAGCTTATCTGGCAAATTGAAAGTAAACAGAAGCCCGTTACAGAACCCTTGACACTGACAATAAATGGCGGGAGTCTTGTGGCTAGCTCTCTCTCTGTTACGTGTGGCTTTTTATAGTGTACAGTATTTTTCTGTGAAACTGGGAGGCGTTAAGAGTAGCTATAGAGCTCGATCTGACTCTTTTTCTGTACTTCCTATGGGTATTTTTGAGGTGTGTGTGTGTATGGGCGATTATGAGTGAGTGGATCTAGAAGCGACAGCTGTTGGTAATAGTGTCCCTACATTCGGCGTTACTACAACAATCCAATGAATATATGGTCCCATCTAAAAGATCAGTTGTACCCAACAGGTAGATTAGAACTGCCTCGCCCACCCCTATCGCAAATACCGGCAGAAATAGAAGGCGTGCTACGTTCCAACTGAATACGACTAGTGAACGGGAAGAAATAGAGAATTTTAATAGGGATTGAAACACTTTTGAAGATAAGTAAAGTGTAGTCTGGAAATAAGTTGACAAAAATCTACATAAGCAGATGTCACTATTAAGATTGTTAGACGAGCCACTCAATGAACAAACGCCACAGGGTACAGATTATTTAAGCGGAATACGCAGCACAAACATACAAGATTTGCTCATCAAGAACATGCACCTAAGAAGATAACACAGGGAACAGGGTGACCTGGGGTGAATAAGTCAGTTGGTGGGGAAGGGGAGAAGAATGCCTTGTACCATAACAGGAGATTTTGGTATAGGGGAGAATGACTATTGAGGGGGACGAAGAGAGGACATGCATTTGAAGGAGATGGAACAGGGTAGTCGAATGAGAAACAAGGTGGGCCCACAAGCCCAATCGACGATCCACCAGCTCAGAAGGACACAACAACAGTCGATTCACTCGGATACGCTCCAACAAGATTTATAAGGCACCCCTAGAAGAGAGAACAGACAAATTCCAAGTCTTTTATTACCGTCAATAAATCTCAAAAATACCGATAAATCTAGAAATTGTGGGGATATTGCCTACGCTTCATAGAGAATACGATAACGTTGTTCTGAAAATGCATTAGACACGTCAAGAAGATACACTTTAGGTTACGAGAGAAACCACCAGATGCATAGGCAACAAAATTTATACTGAGTGAACCACATAAATAACTAATTAAAGAGGCAACGGGGCAGTACAGATTTCAGGTGGGAATTACAAACAGTAGATATTTTTTACAAATGGGGAATATAGTTCCGCAACGCTAGTTGAGACGATCTGGAGGGATTTATTGCAAAGCTGTATAAATGTACGCTAACACACGAGTTAACATTAGAGGATGTAGTACGGGCCTTACCTGCAGTAACATACATGGAAACAAACCACTGGTTGTGTAGACAGAAATTTTTGTGGAGGTCATATGCACAAGCAAGGGCCAAGTGAGGACGTGGCAGCCTACTTGTCGAAAATCCGAACTCTCCTGGACCAAGTGCTTCCCCACGTTCACCATGGAACAGCAGGTCAATAGAGCATACCGAAACCTGCACCTTAGTTTTCGAGGCCAAATAAACCAAGCCCACATGAGGAACTTCACAGATTTTTTAGTGCTAGGAAGTGAAATGGAATTAATTAACTCAGGATAAGGACTATTGACCCTCTTCCGAATCCGAATAATCCTTTTTCCCTTTTACAGCGTGACAAGTAACAACCAAAAAAGTTGCAGCGGTAGAGTCGACAGTGAATAATAATAACTCGCTAAGTGCTATTCAAAGCAAGGAATCAACGGCCAAAGTTGGTACTAATGATCTGTTGAACCAGGCCAGTGCTCCAGCCAAGTCTATAGCAGAGCAAGGTCTTCTTCAAAACACATCCAGGAGGGAAGGTCAGAAGGGCGCAAAATCAAGTGCGTGTTTTATTTGTAAGCAAGGTGGGCACTAGCACAGGGATTTTCCCGAAGCCATCTACTGCTGGAAGTGTGAAAAGATCGATAATAACCGGGTGAAAAGTAGAAATTGTGATACTCTGAAGCCGGAAAACTTGTAGAAGGGGACGCGTTAGGATTTGGTGCTACCTCTCCAGAGTAACAACAGGCTCAAGCACAACCCACAATTAAGTTTTCGATCGACGCTAGGAAAAATGTATACAGTTTTATTCATAAGTTTCATTTGGTTTGCACTAGGTGCACGCCTGCAATCGTAAGATTATGGTGGGTTATTCTACACATACTTTGGGGGTGCACGTTAGGCAACTCAATGGCAATTGGATTTCTAAGAAGAGCACAGGATGCAGTCTCCATGAGGAAGGCGTGTAGTGATGTAAAATACGCGGGTACAAGTAATTTAGGACAACGTGTCAGCACAACATTAAAAAGGATGCATCTGATTGGCTTGGAAATATGGGGTGATAAAATATTCCCCATATTGTGAAGCAGGTGTTCGGGGCGGCAGTTATCAACAAATGATGGCACAACGCCAGACGAGAAGGGTAATTTAGTCAGCAAAAAAATAAGTCCGTGGGAACATACAGGTGCTTTCGGATTACTAGAAATTTTATCATCAAACAGCGAACCAAGGCACTTCTTGAACTTGAGTATTAACATAACAAGGGTATCTGCGTTGATCGATAGTGGGGTGGCGCATTTTTATTTGGGTAACAATTTTTCAAAAAGATTGAAGAAATTTGATCCTTGCCAGTCCACAGTAACAGTAGCGAATGGCATGCCCATTTCATTGCAAGGCACCATTAAAGTCGACCTTGAAATAAGGTGTATAAAGGATTCTATTGAGTTTGGACTGGCAGACGGACTAAAATATGAAGCAATCGTTGGCATTGACTTCTTACGCCAATTTAAGATTCAGATTGATAATAGCACAGACTCATGGAGTCAAGATAGGTTGATATAGGAAAAGTTCCATCTAATAGTAAAAAGTTCCACTTGTTACTCAGCTGCAGCTGCAGTTGATGGATTACATTCCTTATATCTCCAAGAATTAGATAAGTTGATCTAACTTCCGGACAAACTCATACCACCACATTCCGAAAAGCTAGGCGTCACTACAGTTGCTCAATATTGAATCGATGTACAAGGTCAGGCACCGATCAAACAGTGACCACGTTGATATGCCCCTAAGGTGCTACATATCGCATATGATGAAATTGAGAAGCTCAAACAGGAAAAAGTCATTGAGGAGTCAGAAAGTGCGAGGTGCAGCTGCCCATTACTAACCCCAAAAGCTAATGGAAAATTTTGATTTCGCATTGACTACAGGAAGTTAAATGAGGTCACTAAAAAGAATGCCTACCAGATGCGCCTGATAGACGATATCCTTGACAAACTACGCAAGGCAATAGTGATTTCAAAGATAAACCTTAGTGAAGCCTATTACCAGATACTGCTTAAAGATGACGTATTTACGGATGCCTTATGGCCTCATTAATATGCCTGCTACCTTCCAAGCATTTATGGATAAAATCATTAAACCAGAATGGGAGCCCTATGTCTCTATACCTACATGGACGATATTATAATCGTAACGAAAAACTTCTAGGAACATAAGAAATGGCTTGGGATTGTCTTGAACGCTCTTGAGGAAGCCAACTCAGTTTTAAACCATGAAAAATTGGAGTTTTGATGTGCTGAGGTAAAGTATCTGGAGTATAAGGTTGATAAATATGGATTACGCATCGACCCAGATAAGCTCAAACCAATCGTCGAATATCCAGCTCCAACCAACCTTAACCAACTGAAGTGGCTTATTGGTATGGTTGATTGGTACGCTTGTTACATTAAAAGATTAGCTGATCTTAAAACACTCCTAACAAAGCTTATGTCTAAGGATGACAAATAGGAATAGATCCTTGATCAGGAAAAGGCATTTGAGAAGTTAAAGCAAGCCTTAACTAAAACTCCGGTACCTGCAAGGCCTAGCTTCTCAAAACTGTTCGTGTTGCAAACTAATGCTAGTGATTATGCAGTTGCAGGGGTGCTTACTCATGAAATAGACAGAGAATAATATCCCATCTGCTATATAAGCAGAACCTTCAGTAAAGCCGAGCGAAATTATACTGTAACAGAAAAAGAATGTCTAGCAGTACGTTGGTAAGTAGACCTCCTTAGAGGTTATTTGCAGGTGGAAAGTTTTACAGTGATCACTGACAGCAGTAGCCTTTCATGGTGGAACAAATTTAAGGATCCGGTAGGTAGGCTAGCCCGATGGAATACTGCTTTGCAAGTATATGATGTAAAATTCATTTACAGAAAAGGGAAGTTGCATCAAGTTCCAGACATGTTGTCCCGGACATACGAAGGCCACATAGCAGTATTGGGAAAGGTCGTCTCGACTACCCCTACGGAAGATGTTTGGTACAAAAGGCGTATAACGTCAGTAAAACAGACTTCCCATAACCCTAATTAGAAGATCTCTAAAGGCAAATTGTGGTACCATAAACCGAATACCTTAATAGACCCTGTACTGCCAGATCTCGATTCATGGAAAATTGTCCTTCCAAAAAAACTACGATTTAAAGCACTAAAAAAGCTCATGCGGAGCTCCAGGTAGCACATTTAGGAGTCAATAAGACTTATTCACTCCTAATCATGTACTACTGTTAGCTGGGATGCTACCATGACGTCGCAGGATATGTCAAAGCGTGCCAGAAGTGCCAGAGGAATAAGATTTTGCAGCAGGCTCTGGCAGGTTTGATGGAGGAGAAGGACATCAAACAGCTCTGGATAGTGGTAGCCGCTCGGTGGTACTCGGGCCAAAGCCACCTTCTAAAACCGGAAATCGATATGTCCTAGTTTTTCAGGATCTCTTCACGAAGTATGTGAAATTGCGACGTCTTCGCAAAGTAGACGGAAAAAACGTAAGGAAAGCATTTGAGAATTTTATTTTAAACCAGTTGAGGACTCCAAAATACATACTCACAGATAATAGGACAGAGTTCTTAAATAAGAAGATGAAAAAAATGTGCGCCAACTTAGGTACCGAACATACTACAATACCACCGTACCATGCGTAAGCAAATCCCGCCTAAGGAGTAATAAGGATGCTTAACCCAGTGATAAGCTCTTTCCTAGATAAAGACCATCAACTTTGGGACGTACATTACCAAGAATTTGCCTTTGCGATAAACACAGTGACGAACGCCTCCGCTAAAATATCTCCAGCATTCTTAAACTTTGGTAGGAATCCGCTGCCCATGACCTTGACCAATGAACCTATGAACAAGGATCACTAAGATATTCGAAATACTAAGAATTGGGAAAATCGAATACAAAGGCTAGTTCTCATAAGGGATTTAAGAAAGAAGCATCTCGATGAAGCAAGGGCTCGCCGAGAAAAATATTATCATCGACCCGAACAGTTCAAAGTGGGAGACCTAGTTTTACGAAGAAATCACGTTCTGTTTTTAGCTGGGCTAAAATTTTCAGCGTAGTTAGCCCCTAAATTCATAGGTCCATGCGACATTCTTAAGGTATTGTCGGAAGTGATAGTGGGGGTTAGGGGCATAGGCTCAGGAAAAACAATGAAAGCACACATATCAGACCTAAAAAAGTACACCCCACCCCTAATGATAACCTTAACCCCTACAGATAATGCCCCCATGGAACACAAGGTCAAGACGGCCATGGCTGCTCAGCCAACGACAAGACCCGTGGGTTCAGGCTCTGTACGAAGAACCGAAAGAGGACATCGAGGTTGAGCAGCACACCCTTGCACCAAGGAGAGACTGGGTTTCAGAACTCGGGGAGGCGATGCCCCTCTTGGACTTCATCCAAGTCCGAGACAGGCAACAGCTGAGATGGGAGAGGTCTCAACGCTGACCAACCACAAGTCAATGGCCCAGCCAATTAGGGATGACGACTTTAATCCCAGTGCGTGGATCCCAAAAACGAACAAGCCTGACCTGGCAGTCCAGTCCCCTCTCAACACCATGGAGGAGTGGCCGGAACCGAAACAGAAGCTGGCAGCAGAAGAGGAGGGGGCAGCTCCGGAGTTGCCAGATGTTGAGGGCATGAAGGAACGACAGACCGAGGAGTTCAATCCCAAGGTTACTCTCCCGTCCCTCATGGCGTTGAAAGTGACGTGGACAGCCAACATCTCACGCCTGGCAGCTGGTAGCACATGGAGCTCTTCTCCGATTGCAAGGGAGAAGATCTCACTGCCGGAACCAGTTCAGGATTCAGTCTGCTGGGGATGCGGACGAGCGGGACATCGATACGCGCACTGTTGTTGGCCCCACACGTGAAGCTTCTGGCATCGGTGTGGCCTCAGGAATGTCACCGCAACACAGTTCCCGAACTGTCGAGAGAATTGGCAGGAAAAATGGCGGAAGTTTCTGGCCAAACAGGTGAACCGTTACCCCTACCGCCCCCAATAATTTTTCTTTTTTTTTCTCTTATCGTTCTTTTCTTTTTTCTTTTTCTTAGTTTTCTTACTTTTTTTGCCTTCCTAATGTTTTTTAAAAACAATAATTATTATTATATATTACTATAGAAATTATCATTTTTTAGTTCCCGTTCGATAACAACTCATTTGCCTAGGTAAAGTTTTTTCTTTCGTTTCTCTTGTTTATTTTTTCAATTCCCCAGAATGGACACCGTGTTACTAAAAGTGAATAAATAAATGTTTTGGTAGGAAGGTTTTTTTTTTACCATTTAAACACCTTGATTAACCTATAGTAGATTCAACACAACTAACCATAAAGTATTACCCAATGGCCGAGACACATAGCACCAATAGCCTGGTATTACCTAATGCGGAAACATTCGTTGACAATTATAAGCCAAGATATTAGCAAAATTTGGGCACGAGGAGGCTGGGCGGCCGGGTGAGGAATATACATGTAATACATTATGGCACTGGGAGGTTAAGGTAGAAGTAAAGTAATTATAAGAAGATTTATGGAATAAACTTTTCAAAATAAATTATTATATTTTCGTTTTATTCTGAAACGATCCGGAAGAAGAAGACAATACATCACACTGTACAAATAATTACACCTTGTACACTCCCACCGAAGTATTTTTCCGTCGAGTTTTTCAGTTTCCAGCATTAGGTTCTACACCCGCACAATAACTCAAACTGCACGAGGTGGGCATAAGGTTTGTGAAGAGGGATTTGTGGTGTGGCAAATAAAAAGTACATGCGAGCAGCTCGTAGAACCATTGATACTGACAGTAAGTGGCAAGAGTCACTTAGCTAGCTCTCTCTCTCTCCTGTGTGTGGCTTGCTGTAGTGTACGGAATCCTTGTGTAAAGGCGGGAGGCCACTGCAATAAGAGTAGCTATAGAGCTCAGCCTGACTCTTCTTGCGTACTTCCTACGGATATTTCTGAGGTGTGTGTGTATGAGCGATGTTGAGTGAGTGGATCTGGAAACGACAGCTATCGGTGTCGTTGTCCCAGGAGAAATTCTAGTCTTGCTGATTACTGCGTAGGGCTACGTTGGTTTATAGTGTGTGGTGGGCCGCATAGCATACGGTGTGATTTTGCGGTGGGACGAGAGAGTCACTTAAGCTCGATGATTTTAATAATGATTGCAATAGTAATAATAATTGTTATTCAATCGCTGATAATAATAGTGATAATTATAATAATAAATACGATTATAATCATAAAGTTGATAAAAACGATAATAATCATGGGCAATGATGGGCAGGACAATGAGGATGGTAGTAATGATAATAATGTCGGTGATGTTGATAACGATGATAATAATGATGGTGATTTTGACGATGATAATAAAAATGATGATAATGTTAATGATGTATAAGATATCAGTAAAAATAATAATTATAATTACACTGATAGTAATAATAATGATACAACTTAAATATATTATTATTTTAATAAAAATACTGTTTTTATTCATAACAATGATAGTTAGAGTTATAATAATATTAATAATATTTCGATAACGATAATAATATAATAAGTGGAATAAATCATTATGATAATAACGTTAAAAATAGAGATGATGTAAATAATAATGATAATAATAATTTTAAAAATTTAATAATGGTAATAGTGTCCCTACAT
>NW_019384287.1:1281631-1300087 GCF_000648655.2 Copidosoma floridanum | reverse complement strand
ATTAATGAGAGATCATGTTTATGAAGAAAATAATAATAAAAATAATATTGATTATAAATATAATAACGTGCATGATGATTTTAATGATGCTGATAAAGATGATTATAATGTTAAGGATGTTGATAATAATGATAGTGATTACGCCTAGGATAGCGATGATGATGAAGATGATAATACTCATGATGCTTATAACGATTATAGTGGTAGTAATAATTATAATGATGACAAAAGTAATGATATTGCTAACAATAATATTGATGATGATTACGATTATTTTAATGAGAATTATAATAATGGTTATAGTCATGATAATGATAACCATAGAAGTCATAATGATGATAATGATAAGATTAACGATGATGATGCTGGTGTTAATATTGATGATGATGATAATGATACTGAAAATGATGATGATAATGATCAAAGTGACTCATTGAAAATGGTGATGATAGTAATGACGGTAATGATAATGACAGTAATAATGATAATTATGATCATGATAATGATGATTATGATAATTAATCTGCTATTCATAATGGTAATGATATAGATTAAGAAAATAATAATTAAAATTTTAAGTAGTAATAAATAAGGCAATCAGCATGATAGTATAAATGATGATGATGTTGATATTAATGGTAACAGTGATATTAATGATGATGGTTCAATCAATGATGATCGTCATAATATCTGTGATGATAATTATAATATCGATTATGATGATTATGATTGAGATGATTACTATAATATCGATGATAATGATTACATTAGTCGTAGTAATTATGATACTGATGCTGATTATAATGACGATGGTGATAATGTTGATGAGGATGGTATTGGTGATAGTGATAATAATGATGATGATGATGATAATGATGATTATGATAATGATTATGTTTATGATAATAATGATAATATCAACGTGCCTCTTTTAAGATTTTATTTTTCTATTATTTTACCTCAGGAAAATTTGAATTGAGGCACATGTAAGCATTGAAAAATTACGTCATTAATTTAAAAAAAAAATAAGTCGTTGCATTGGGTTACTGGAACAAAGATTTACGCCTATAAAGTTGGTTTTAGTTACGAAATATCGTAGAAATTAATGATCCATACTTAATTGAAAAAGCATGCTACATTGACTTTTTTGTTTTCTGTTCGTCAATTGAAAATTGTTATGTTAAAGATTTAAATAACTCAGAGTCATAAATGATAATGCAAAATTATCACTGTTGACGGTTTTTTGGACAATTTTTACTTAATATGTGTACACGTGCAATTCATAATACTTAGTGTTTATTTAACTACTGTAGGTTAAGAAAAATAATAATCATTTAATGTTGATTGTTTTTTGTGGATCTTAGTCGCAAGCTTTAGTAAAAACATGTGTTCTGAACGGAGAAAAATTTCAAGACATGTTATGTTATTTAAAAAAAAGAGTAAAAATGTTTTGCTTATTGTTCCATTTTTTCTTGAAAAATTCAAAATTAAGATTCACTTACAAATTTAAGAAAAAATTGATGCAGTTTTGTTTAAAATTGGGACCAGATATTTAACAGTAACTGTTGATGTTTTGAAAAAATTTATGAATGCATGAAGTGGAGTTTTGTTCTTAATTTTATTTGCAATTCGAGTCACAAGCTTATAAACGCGGGAGTTTTGGAATTAGATGATTTTTAAGAAATATAACATCGTTCTCAGAGGCAATTAATACTTTGCTTTATAATATCGATAATATTCTAGCCATAGTTACTGTCGTTGCTGCTAATTTTACAAGTGAAGTTTCTGAATTATTGAGTATCGATGTTTAACTGTGTCTTAGTGTTGTCTATATTGTTTAAAATATCAGATTTTTCACAACTCTATCTGAAATAGAACTTAAAATAACACGGGGGCATGATAATTGGCTTAGACCTTCCAAGAAAGCCCCTGTAATATTATTTGGAAAGAGTTATGTAACTCAAAGTTTGGTAATACCTTCCCCAATAATAACATGCGAAGCAAGTGTAGGTAAAATACAATTAAAGATAGACATTACATTAAGATTAAACAACTTTTTTTAAATTGGTTTTTGCACTGATTAAAAAACACTGAGCAAATTTTTTGACTCACCACATCTACTTTACTGGACCGTAAACTATAGAAGATGTAGTTAACAGATTGTTTAGCTTATGTGGATGAGATCAATAAAATTTTTATACAGCTCAAACTTCTTAAATCTACTACTTCACTAGATAAGGAATAAGTCGTCAAAATAAATGTTATTACAATTTCTGAGACTTTGGGTTGCATTATAATCATTTGCGTGAATGAAATCCGCCAAATGAGCTTTGCTTAGAAGGAAAAGAATCAGGATTTTTGAGTCAAGATACTATTAAAATTAGCCTGTTTTGTCAAATAAAAGCAATTCACTTCAATTTTAGAAACAGCTTATACCTTGCAGACTTATGCGTTAAATCTTCAACGGTACTCGCAACGTTGGTTCCATCTAAGAGCAAGGTCACAGTTTTGGAATAAACTTTTTTAAACTAGAAGACAGGTTATTTGTGCAACGTTTTAAGAAAATCTCAATTTCGCATTTATTGTCCATAGGTTAGTGAAAATTTTTAGAAAACTGATTTGTTATTTTACTATTTTTGTCAGTCTTTCTAAGCTACTTATTAATTTAAGTATTTTTTGTTATACTTCATTTCTTAATATCAAAGATACTTGTTAAGAAACTGAGATTAAATAAGACATTAATCGTATTTTCTTACATCTACAAACTTTTTCACGCATACGAATAAAAGAAACTAGTTTTGTAGTAGCAGTATTGGAATTGTAAATCCTGTCTAATTTTGCAATATTGAGAAGTTTTTATATTAGCAGAATCATGAAAATGACTACCAGAAATCAGCATGCCGTTTGGCTTGCTTTTTGTGACTTTTGAGAATGACTATATAACGCTTAATTATATACATAGAATATAACTGTACACACAGTTACATTATAAGCCTTGGATACAATCTAAGTGCCACACTATCCTTTGATAGTCTTTTTTAAAATTTTTTTTTATTTGCAACTAACCTTATTTTTTATTAACCATGGTACAATTCTAGTTTCATCTATATTCTTTTCGTTATTTAAAATTTTTATGTCTTCAAAAGCCAATTCACACATACCGATGTCAATATAGCCAGTATTCGTCAATAATCAATTTCAATACTCAACCTTACACCAGGAAGAACCAGTGAAATACGTACCAACTATTGAAGGAAGAGTCAGTAAAAGCTCGATACACTTAGACTAGGAATATGGAGGGATATGAGAGCTTCAAGCACGTAACTCATATTTATTGCTTATTCAAAAGAACTTAATTAGTTAAAGATATTTCATTATTCTTACTAAGTGTACCTGATTCAATCATTAAATGAACAATAATAGGAGTTGCAAACATCGCTTACAACTACTATAAGTTTCTTCATAAAGTCAGTAATATCCGCAAAGTACATATCTGGAAGTAATAATTAATTAATTGAATAAAAAAAATGAAACGATAATGGTCAGAAGATCAACGGTAAGGAAGAAGTTATTATGTCCAGTAAATGCAGTAAAAAATAAAAGATTCTAAAAATTACAACAAATTAAAAATTAGAAAATTGAACGTTAGTATATTTGTTGACTGTCTTAAAAACGATAATAATCATGGGCAATGATGGGCAGGACAATGAGGATGGTAGTAATGATAATAATGTCGGTGATGTTGATAACGATGATAATAATGATGGTGATTTTGACGATGATAATAAAAATGATGATAATGTTAATGATGTATAAGATATCAGTAAAAATAATAATTATAATTACACTGATAGTAATAATAATGATACAACTTAAATATATTATTATTTNGAAATATGAAAAACTAAATAAGATAAATAAAAATAATCATTTGGAGTAGTGTTGGCTCAGTGGTAAGTTGTGCTACTGATACAATGTGATTCTAAGGGTCGTGTGTTTAATTCCCAGTGAATGCAGATTTTTCAAAAACTGTTTTCATCAAGAAAAGTTCCTTGGCTGTTTAGGGGTTGGTTTTTCTGTGGAATTTTCCTTTAGAGTAGTTCCAGGGTTTTTTCCTTGCCCCACAAGTTTTTGGAGCTGGGTAAATGCGAAACAGTGTTAGGGCTATAGGTAGGGATGAGCGGATCCGATGCCAGGCGTCGGGCAGGGATCGCCAGCCTTACCAGTGAGGAGTGGTCCCTGAAACATGGGGCTTCTCCGGGGATGCTGATCAGCCTGGATCCGATGCTTCAGCAGAGAGCGTCGGCTGAACTGGCGAGGAGTGGACGTTCTGGAATATGAAGTCCTCTCCGGGAAAAGGCTACACAGTGGCGAGTGGACCCGATGCACCATTGATGCAGAGAGTGTCAGCTTAACTGGCAAGGTGTTCCACTGGAGATACTTACACTGTGCCCATGGATTCAGGTATGATATCAGTAAAAAGGGTTGGAAATGAATATGGCAATACACCTTCCCTGTTAATTTTTTTGGCCGTTAGGCTGCTTCTTATCTATCTTGATAACATGAGATTAAGGTGTGCAGGAGCTACTCTTGGTGCTTATTTGCAGACACTTAGTAAGTATTTAAGCAATACATTAGATCTTAGTTTCTGGCAATACGTGAAAAAAATGAATTTAAGAGAAACAACAAATGTATAAGGATCAACAAATAAATAAGACTGTACACTTCCTATTTTTGATTAGTACTGAGTCGTTTTACTGTTGTCACAATTTCTCCAAAATTACTGTTAATGTTTACCACTAAATTGAGTATATTGCATGAAACTTCAGCAGAACCACTAGATAATAATTCTACTACTTTAGTTAAGTAGTGGAATTATTATCTAGTTGTTCTGCTGAAATTATATTACTTATTCATAGATCTTGAGACGATTACTTGCTTGTGTATCTTGTTAAACAACTACTGCTATACAAATGCCAAAAACCAAAGATACTTTAATAAATACTTGTATAACATTAATTAAAAGTGTATATTTTTAATATGACTAAAAATCATAAGGGAACTACTAAAAAATATTAGGCCGGTGAGTTGGTAAGCTCAGTGCATAGAGCACAAGAAAGATGATATTTTTTAGCTAATGAGAGCATGCGTTGAGAAGTTTACTCAAGAAAGTATATCTGTAAAAATGCTATACGTATGCAGTAGCCTGCAATCATACTTATATTCCACCCTGCAAATCCAAGTGCGTTATTACAACACATTGAGGTGTTCAGTTTTATGAAACACGTTTTACTTATTTTCATTCCAATAATCTTACGCGTTTTTGTATGCAGGTAAAAAAGCATGAAAAATGTTACACAGAATTACATACTTAAGTGCGTTAAGTTAGGAACTTAGACTTGCAGTGCTTATAGATGTACATTCGATGGTTAAGATCTCACCAACTGGAAGCTTTTTTCTCTTGTGACCTTTGTAAATAGTTTAGCTGCTGTATTGTTTATGAGTAGCTTATCCACATGTTAGTACGTAGTTCATCAATAGTTTGTCAGTTTTGCTACTGCAACAACACTGCTAAGCTTTTGATAATTTTGATGAAATATTAAACATGACACACGCTTTTACTTTTGCATATAACTACAGTGAAACTACTGGTTAGTTAAACTATGCTACTGCCTTTTATAAGAGTTGCTAATCCACATGGCAAGGGATCTATGGGACTACAAGTACAGCTTTCGTCTCCCATGCTTGTGCTTGTCTCCATGTGGCAACAAACATACGTTGTGCCCGTAGCGCCCATGGCTGCAGTATCCATCTGTGTAACCGTCCCACTCTTCGGCCCATAGTGCCCTTGACTCCTGGATTAGTGCCTGTATTCTCGACATATTTTTGAGCTCACCTGGACCACCGTAATACTTATATGCTTATGTAAAACGAGCACTGCTAGTACCCATATCAAAATTTTTGAGTACAATGCCAGTCCCGGAGAGTTGCTGCAGTCGTAGGCCAGTCCCCATGCGGACACAAGCACCACCCTTCTCAGAAATCTGTGCTTGTATAGCTCCACTTCTCCCACTCTTTATCATTACCCCTGCTCTTTTATTCCCTTACCCCCCTCCATCTTACCACTTCTCAACAAAGAGCAGAGGTAAGAGAGCTAGAAGGCTCAGTTAGTGCTCAGAGTCGTTGATGGACACGTCTACCCACAGCAATGTCGCAACTGACTTAGCTCTTTATCTTCTATCTACTCCTTCTTTATTAATCCTACTCGTTAGGCTCACTGTACCTCGTACTCCATATAGATCCAAGGCTATTCCTATCTACGTGGGTACTGGGCCACAGTTTCAACATTTGCGACACTCCGTGCTGAAAAGTGTCCACCAAGCACCATATTTTTAAGAGTACAGTAAAAATAAAGAATCTAGATTTCATACATTTTGTACTTATTTGCAAAGAAACGTAGTTGTTAAATGTCTTATTATTATTTAACGTAAAAGGCCACAAGATTATTGTAAAAATGTTGACTTACGAAAAATGTGGGCTTAAAAATTAATAAATTCCAGAAAAAATCAGATGTACAAGTAAAAATAACTGATAAAATGATAATGAATTATAGTATGAATAAATACGTGAGTTTGATAACATGATAGAAAATTTAAAAAACGTATTAAAAGTATAGTAAAAATTGTAACATAACTGTGTAATCAATGTACAGGTCTTAGGAAGTCTTACTACTAATAAAATGATGCCCACATCTGCCATGAGACATGCAAATTAATTAATCTTCTTCTTTAAGTAATCATTAAAAAAATAATTATCTGTATGTATCCCTTACAAATCTACAGAAAATTATGTTCTTATAATTTTTTAATAAAATTTTGGAATGATTTTGTATTAATTCAACGAGTACTTTTAATAAACTACAATCATCTTCTTCATTTAAATCTGCTGCGCGTCACACACTGTGAATGTCACGCTTAGTTAATTCTCACTAGATGAAATTGTAGGAAGATGGCTAGCGAATTTGAGAGGGTAAATAGATCAGAAAAATACGTTCGGAAAATTATAGTACTAGAAAAGCAGTAGATAGATTTTGTTAAGAGTGTTAAGCAAGTGAGTTAAGGACGTGATAATGAACTTTAACTGTCGTTTCTTTGTTTTACAGGTAATTTTGTAACTGTTGTAAATATGAGCCCTTGGAAATAGTAATAAGCTAAGCTTTGTTTAATAGAGAAATATGTTGGTTTGTTGTTATTTATAAAAATTAACACTGATATAAAACTACAATTGTTGGTAAAACACGAAGTTACAGTTTACCTTTAGAGTCGTACCTTCTCCAAACGATGCTTAGTCAAATGCGATAGCTATTACATCAATCACTACAGTGGATGAAAAAACGTATGTATAACCAGAGAATTATATCTATGTTGGTACACATAAAGATCTTCAAGAGATAAACACATATAGTAAAGTGTATGCAGGTTTGAAAAGAAAAAACGATGAAATAAGTACATGGCTTATATTAACAGATAATCTAAGAAAAACGTTCATAGATAAAGCAGGAAATTTACAATTTGCAGATACAGTATTACACAAGATAGAAGATCCGAAAATCAGTGATATATAAAATACAAGTTTGACCAAAAACCAACAGAAGTTTCTTAGAAAAAAAAAAAAGTAAGACACCTCGCAGACCGGCTCATTAAAAAAAAGTTTAATATCAAGTTATCCAATGCCCATAAATAGATACGTAGATATAAAAAAAATGTACAAGAATGCAGATTTATGAAGAAGCACATAAGATTGAAATATTAAATTTTTTGGATGACACAAATCAAAACTGGTATAATTAAATTACGTTGAGATAGAGGACAAGTCAATAGGACACATGGAAAGAAAAATCCATTGAAACTTTTGGAAACAAAAGCAGGAATAATAGGGTACATGCTCACTTTTATAAACACAAGAAAGGCTCATTATTAAATGATGCAATAAAAGAGAAATACTGTTATTGAAAATCAATAAGGATATAGACGTAAATACAATCATAAATAGATTCAGATCTGGTCCACCAGAAAATAGTAGGGATAAAATAGATAAAGATGATTTAGAAAACGTAACAGAGTAGTGTAATGAATTGAAAAAACAAGAAGAAAAAATAATTAAGAAGAGTAATTTTAAAACAAAAGAAGCTGAACAAGATTAAAAGTACAAAAAAAAAGAAACGAAGCCATGTAAAACATGTGAAAGCTTAAATAAAAATACAAGGTATAACCTACCAGATAGATGCTGGTTTAAGACAGATAAAATTATAACATTATTAATGAGAGATCTCACTCAAATATAGACCGAATAAAGACGGGATTTTTGATCCAGGATCGAAAATTTTAATAATAAATTTAACATTCATCAGAATCAAAGAAAACAATAAAAGATGCTAATACAACTTCATGAAAAACAATGAATGATGTGACATAATTAAATTTATTGAAAACAATAAAAATTAAAATCTTGTAAATAGAGAAAATGTTGAAGTATTTAAAGTAAAAAATAATGGTTTTAAAGATTTTCTAATTGGGCTCTATATGATAAAACTGTTTACGTAAACTTAAGATGAAAACTTAAACATCTCTCAGAAGTTGATAGAGAACAGAGTCAACAAAGTAATTGAAAGAATGATTTTAATAAAAGTTAAAGTGGACTGAAATGAACATGCCCAATAAAAAAAATTTGAAGTGAAATCGAATCATTTAAGTGAAAAAGAGAAAAATAAAATAGAAAAACGTATAGATGAGTACAAAATGACTTTTGCAAAAGACAAATATGATGTGGCAACAGTTAAAGATGACAAAGCAAGAATAGATCCATAAGTGGACAAACACTGTAGTAAACGACCATAGAGATGTACAATTGATGGCGATAAATAAATAGAACAGCAAACAGCAAAACTATCAGTGAAAAACTTAATCATATAATCTTATAGCTTTTTTGCGGTACTGGCTACTTTGGCTTTAAAAAAAAAATTAAGAAAAAGCATCTTGATTGTGCATCGATTTTAGAAACCTGAACTAGATAATTGTATCACAAGTGCAACCTTTTTCACTTATTAATGATATAATAGTAAAAGCCAGACGCTATCAATACTTTACAACGCTGAATATAAACTTACCACTCTGGTAAGTTCTTCTGAGGATAGAAGATAGAAAAACTAGCTTCATAACACAAGAAGGACCCTACCAATAGACTTGTTTACCATTTGGTCTTATAACAGCACAAGGAACATTTCAGAGAATCTTATCTAATATACTACTCAAACATAATTTCAAAGACTGTACATTTAACGATATAGATGACCTTTTCATATTCTTAGAAGCATTTTAATAACATATGCAATAAGTTCGCAACGCCGTAACAAAAGCAGGAATCAGATTAAAATTGAGGAAATGAACAAGATCAGTAAAATATCTTGGGCACATCATCAAGAATAACATAGTGAGTCCTATAAAAGATAATTTGACTACAATTCAAAATTTCCGAACTCTCAAAATTGAGAAAAAGTAATACTAGACAATTCATAGGAGAAATAAATTTTTACCATAAATACATATCAGAAATTTTAATAATATTAAGCCTGTGGCATAGATTGTCAAGAAAAGATATAATATTTAATTGGTCTTAAAAATGTAAAATATCTTTTATAAAAATGAAGAACTTTATATGCTTTGAACCAGTGCTAGAGATGTTTGATAAAATTTTGCCCATTAAAATACATACAGATGCTTTACAAGAAGGCATAGGTGCAATATTTAAACAAGTTCAACAAAGTGGAAAAGAAAAACCAGTAGCTTATTTTTCAAAAAACTTGAAAGAAACACAAAATAGGAAAACGACTATAATGTTACATCCGAACTTCTATAAGTTATAGGTGGAGCTCGTAGATTCGTTCTACAAACAAATAAATTTAATTTTTGTTCGTCAGAAAACAGTTGTCGGCCCACTGGCCTTATTTGCTTTTACTTACAGTATACTTTTCTTTTAAATCGTTGACTCAGCGTTGTGGCATTAAGTTTCACCGAGCGATATGTATGGACTGGTGTACACTAAGCTGGCGTTGACCAACTATTTTAGTTTATGTCTTATGTTATACGGTAGCAGCGTATCTTATTCGTCTTTGTAAAGATCTTTGTCATACGTTGTCTATGTAATTTTTCTCGATATTCAGTCAATTAGAATATTGAATTGTGGAATGTTTCTGTTGTGAGAGCGCGCGCTTGTGTGAGAGCACCATCTTAAGAGCGCGAGAGCAAGGCACGAACCAGGGGGAGTCAGAGCTCTGGGGGCACAGAGCTCAGATCGAAAAGAACACTCACCCAAGCGTGCGCCATCACAGGCTTTTTCGCCACAAGTTATCATAACTACGAGTTACGTGTGTACATTATTTGTCACGATACACCAACATGGTGGCAGTGGTCTCTAGACCATTATAATTGACCAGTGAATTAGTAGAAAGTCAAAACGCAATAATATCGAAAGGCAGGCTAACCTCAACTAGCACTTTACGTGAAACCGCGCGTTTTACGGATACCTACTTTGGGCTCCATACTAGCACGTTATGAAAAAAAACGTGCAAAGTATATCGTGAATATAGTGCAGTGCTAACGTGGAACTGTTCTTGCACTAAAAAGATACCCGACACCAAAAGCCAGGGATCATCCGTGTTAGTCTCCGTGGCTGCCCCAAGCGTTCGTCCACGCAACAAATTCGACTTTGAAAACCCGAGGCTTGGCCTATTTAGCTCAAACGGTTTAAGCGCTACGTATCGGTGGCGAATTTGTCGCAAAAGTCTAAGCCAGAAAAGGTGGACCTTTCGTACTACATTATGGGCGAAAAGGCGAAAGAAATTTTGAAGCAAATTCTTTCTCAGGTCACGAACACCACGACCCTCGAGGAGGTGACAAAAAAGATTTCTGAGTACTTCTCACCAAAGAAGAACACAATTTTTGAGCGTTTTTAAATTTAACTCGCACATGCAACAAGAAGCAGATAGTGTCGACTCTTACGTGACAGATCTACATACCCTGGCATACTCGTGCGACTACAGTAGCTTAAAGAACGAACTAATACGGAACTGCATAGTCATTGGCATCAAAGATATGCGCGTTTCCAAAAGATTGCAACTTACCGCGGATCTAACCCTGAAAAAAGCCGCAACCATGTCGCGGCAGGCAGAAATTCAAGCAAAAGAAAGCAAAATGATCCTCAAAGAAGCAATATCTGGCGATGAAGTCAACCGCGTGTTTCAGAAAAATAAAAACAAAATGGAGAGTAAGAAGCTTCCAGAAAAAATAAACTAGGACAAAAGCAACTTGCAGTGCCATAGGTGCGGCCAACGTCAACACGAGGACCCCAAGAAGTGTCCCATCATCGACTCGATATGCTATAACTGCCAAAAGAAGGGGCACTGGGGAAAAGCATGCAGACTCAAGAAAGTCCAACGAGTAGAGGAGACCGTTAGCAGCAGCGACGATGACTTCAACTAACAGCCGGCGTCCCTTAGATCTATCAGCGGTAAAAACGTCAATGTGAAAAACAAGTACAAGGTTAGTTTACACGTTTCGGGATGGTACTCTAGCGGCGTCATGTTTTTTGTGGACATGGGCACAGAAATAACGTGTTTTTCGGAGGAATGCGTACCGAACGAATTAAAGAGCAAACTCTCTCTAAAAGATAAAAACCTCTGTGAACCCGACACGTCAAAATGACTTGTTTTAGGATTTTTAAAACCGTAAGTTCCTTATTATAACACGGTAAATGCGAAAGTCTATGAGATTAGAAATTTGAAAAATAATTTACTAGGCCAACCAGAAATCGAAAAACTCGATTTGATTCGAACAAATTTTGTAAACAAAGTTGAATGCGTATAGAAAGCGGAATGGTTAGGGAAATACAGCGATGTATTTAACGGTCTTGGCAGGTTCAAATGCGTATTGAAAATACACTTGTGTGATGATGAAAAATTCTTTTTTCAGTTTACCCCCCGCTCTGTCACGATTCCATTGTAACCGAAACTCCATGGTGAACTCGACAGGCTGATAAACGTTGGCGTGATAAGGCTAGCGGATGAACCGACCAATTGGTGCAGTCCGACCACAGTCGTCCCAAAGAAAGGCTCCGATAAAATCAGGTTATGCGTTAACTTTATACAACTAAATAAAAGTGTCAGGCGCGCCGTTCACCCATAACCTAAAGTAGACGTGCTACTGGCTTCTTTGAACGGAAATAAAATTTTCTTAATATTAGATGCTAAATCTGGTCACCACCAAATTAAACTTGACGAAGAGAGCAAACATCTAACTCGTTTGTTAACTTCGTTTCTGCAGATTCATTTGTAACTGCCTGCCATTTGGTGTTAACTGCGCGTCTGACTACTTAGTGCAGATATTTTCTAAACTGCTCGTAGGCATCCCGAACGTGAGCACCCATGTAGATGACGTGTTAATCCACGCCCTGAATCAAGAGGAGCACGATAAGGCCCTAAATTCCGTGTTAAAGCGTCTTGAAAAAGAAGGCGTGACCTTGAAAAAAAAAAAAATGCGTGTTCGCAGCTAAAAAATCAGAATTTTTGGGCCATACCATTTCCGAAAAAGGCATTGAAATTTTGTCAGAACGCAAATCAGCTATCATCGACATGCCATGCGACAAAGATTCTGTTCAGCGTTTCCTCGGTATGGTCAATTATGTTGCTAAATTCATCGTCCAGAAGTCCACCATCATGAAACTGCTGAACGCCTTATTAATAGTTGATGTCGAATTCGTATGGCTTGAGCCTCAGGAATTTGCATTCGCACAAATGAAAGAACTTGTCAAAAAAGCCCCTGTCCTCGCGCATTTTGATTATTCAAAAAAAACTGTAATCCAAGTGGATGCATCAGGCTAAGGCTTAGAAGCAGCTCTGTTACAAACGGATGGAGACGATTCTCACCAAGTAGTGGCATACGCATCGAAAACCTTAACCACGTGTGAGCAAAGATATATCCAAACAGAGAAAGAGGCACTCGCTTTGGCATTTGCGACCGATCGCTTAAAAAGGTATATCATAGAGATAGATGTTACTGTCAAAACCGACCACAAACCTCTCTTACAAATATTACAAACCAAAGTATTAGATGATCTGATCCCATGACTTCAAAGAATAAGGTCTCGGTTAATACGGTATAATTACACTTTAACGTATGTTCCCAGCGAAACTCTTATTCTCGCTGATTGCTTATTGAGAAGCCCACTCGAGAAATTCGAAGAAGTCGAGGAAAATCTACCTGAAGAGATGGATTATTATTTCTTCCGGTGCTTTACCGTATCACAAATTTAAAGATAATTTGTTGGTATGCCGCGATTTTTTTACTGTACAAATCGAGACTCGTAATTCCACCCGCTTTATAGTTAGAATTATTGCATAAAATCCGTGACGGACACCTTGATATTAGCAAATGCCGCGAAAGAGCAAAACAATTGATTTGAAGGCTTGGCATGAGCTCTCAGCTACGTAACCTCGTGGAAAAATAGCCCGTCATGCGTAGAAGAAAAACAAAACCACCGCGAACCTTTTGTTGTAGAAGAACTCCCAAGTCACCGTCGTATAAGGTTGGCATGGACCTATTTTACATAAAGCAGTGTTGGTATTTACTAGTAACTGGCTATTACTCTCGATTCTTTGAAGTCTGCACTTCAAATTCTTTAAAAGGAGATAACATAATTGATCAATGCAAAACTGTATTCGGCAGATTTGTCATACTCAAAACCGTTCGAACCGACTGCGGAACGTAATTTTCATCTCGCTTTGCGCAGTTCACAAAAAATTACGACTTTGAACATATCACGAGTTCGCCTTAATTTTCTCAGAGTAACGGCGCCACCTAAGCTGTGGTTAAAATTGCGAAAAAAATAATCAAAAAATGCGACAACATTGATTCAGGCCTTCTAGCCGACAGAACTACGCCCTTGGTAAACGGCTATTTGTCAACCGAGCTTATGTTTTCAAGAAAGATTAGATCAAACTTGCCTGTTCTCCCAGAAAATTTAGGCACGTGTAAAAGTCAGTCTAATTTTTATAACAAAGAAAAAAAGAGGAAAAAGAAACAAGAAAAAATGTACAACAAATGGCACTGCTCGTCTAAGCTTCGTGATTTAAAAGTTGGCGAAACCGTGTGGATTATTGACATGCGGTGTCACGGCAAGGTTGATAAGTTGAGTGATAAGCCAAACTCATTCGTTGTAAAAACGAAAAAGGGCAGTGTCATACTTCGAAACCGATTTCACCTCTTTCTGGTTTCCTACAAACACAGCGTAAACACTAACGTTGGAAATCCTTACATACACCCAGAACCCAATTCGCAGCCCAAGCTGACACCCCCTGATCCTGAACGGCAGTCTATGCACAATCCTCCTGTCGATTCCTCGCACACGAACGGTCAGAGAAATACCAATAAGCAAACGAGAAACAGCACGAATTTACGCTCACCAGGCCCCGTCGACAGCGATATAAGTGGTGACGAAGCTCCTCACATTGCAGGTGACGCGAATGTCAGCACCGTCAGCGAAAAAGATATTTAACCTGCGAGCGACGCTAATCAAGGTCTACAACGAACTAACGGCAAATAAAGCCACCCGAGCGATACGGCGAATTACGCCGGTTTACTGTTAGAACACCTTTCATATGTGTACGATATAAACAATTTGCATATCTCAAATAAAAAGAGGAGGGTGTTGTGAGAGCGCACCCTTGTGTAAGAGCGCCACCTTTAGAGCGTGTGGGCAAGACACGAACCAAGGGGAGTTAGAGCTCTGAAGGTACAGAGCTCAGATCGAAAAGAACACTCACCCGAGGGCGCGCCATCACAGGCTTTTCTGCCACAAGTTATCGTAACTACAAATTACGTGTGTACATTATTTCCTTGGCCGGTCAAAATACACCAACAGTTTCGTATAATTTAAATATCGGAACATTTTTTAATTAGGAAAGTAATTTCATCAACAACCAACTTATGTCTTTTCAGATAATTAAATAAATTTAGAAAAGCCGGAAACAGTTGATTTTACAAATAGTATAAATAGTAAAGTTTTAATATAAATAATAAAGTAAGGAGTATATGCAAAGAAAGGAAATTTTTAATCTACCAATTGCAGTATTTTTTATTACATTTTCTGTTTTTCCTCCAATTTTTAGTTTGTTATTGAAAATGTGATATTTCGATTTTGCGTATACTTTATTAATTTTGCAAAATAATTATGTTTAATTAAATAAATCTAAGCGGTTAGTTTCGTTTGATAGTCTTGTACTATTTATAAAAACAGTTTTTTATTGAATATAAGTTGTTGTTTGTTTCCAAGGTGGATAGCTAAATCAATGAACTTTGAGACTTCTAGCACAAATTAATGATTTTTATAGTCGTTAAGGTGATTTTATTAGACATACGCATCTAGCATTTATATAACTACTAATTTTTTTAAATATTTATGTTCCTTTGTCTCTTAATTTTTTTAGCTTTAACGTATGATATGTAATTACCTCTATGAATGTAGTTACAAATTTACTCTATGCTTTGGATTGATGCATAACGTTTATCGTTAATATAACATTCATGTATCATTAATAAAAATTTATTGTAAGGTACTACTACTTAATTATTTGCTAAAATATTATTTTTTGTCCAAGTTTTGTTAATATCATTAAAAAATATGTTACGTATTCTTTCATACTGTGCCCAACCGTTTGTTCAGAATGTAATTTAAAATGTAATACGTTTAGGAAAAATTTTGATAAATTTTTTTTACACTTTTAATAAGAACAAACTTACAAGAATTATGTTTTGTATAATAACCATAAAGCATTTTTAATGCCTAATTTTTTAAGTTCAATATTACCTGAAAAACTTAAAGCAGAAACAAGGATATCAATTTGCTCAGGCGTGATATTTTATCAATAGGACGTAGAGTTATTTTAATGTGTGCATGAGGTAGACCACGTATATAAAATTTAATTGTACATAGGTACGCCAACACTTTACTAAAAATGTAATTTTTTTATCATCTATAATTGATAGTAATTTAAAATGAAGTAACCCAAATGTTATATTTATATCATTTGATGTTGATGATAAAATGTTACTATTATATATAATTTTGGTCTTCCAAGTTTTCTCATTTTAGGTGTTGTATCCTGATAGTGCTTTTGCATATATTTCGGACTATTAATGTTATTAGATAGCAGTATAAAGAGATTTACAATCTTTTTCATTGTTTTGGAAAATTTTTAGAAACATTAGATGCTCTATTAGTAATTGCACTAAGATAACCCGTAATGAAATTCAGTTTTAGAACTTTTTCAATTATATCTCAATTGATTAAAATGGATGTATTCAATTACGATGTGAGAATGTATAAGAAATGGTTGAGTCAATATGTATGATAATAGACTAAAATTTTTATCTGATTTGCAAGACAGTATTTATATACATCATTAAAACATGGTCAACTTTCTATTCTATTTTGAGTAATTTTGAGTGCAAACTATACTCCAGCTGAATATTTCGGAGGACAAAAACAATGGACTTAATATTTGATAAATAAAATAAGAGAGTTTACTTCAATCTACTGCCTTAAAACATATAGCAGGAAAACAAACGTTCTGACAAAAAAAGTGCGAAAGTTTGTTGGCTGCCTGTTTTATAGTGGTAAGTATGAAAAACAAATTGTTATGGATAGCTGACTTTATTTAGATTTTTTTAAAGCCTAATTACGGCATGGAAAAGCACTTTTCTAATCGTACTATTTTTCCTTGTAGGTTTATTAAAAAATACCTTGAATGGAAAATGTAGGTATTAAAAAGACCTACAAAGTGAGTTGCAATGGTTAACAATCGGATAGTTGAAAAATACGAAAAACTGCTCATATAGAGGTTTTTTTAACTTGTTTATAACTAATAAAAAATAAATCTGAGACGTCTGTAATTGCAAAGAAATCAAAGCCCTTGTATGGCGCTACACACCTCCAAACCTCAATGCTGTACGTTTAACCGTTTCGCACAATTGCAATCTTAATCTTATAAAAAAAAGACAGCGTTTGTTGACATGTTCACAAAAATCTCAAAAACTACTAAGCCAATCGATTTCAAATTTTAATAGATGCTTAAGTACAACTTCTTATGTGGCATAGGTTACTAAAATAAATGATAACTTTGATAAAAAATATTTTTATGCTACTTATAAAAACTAATTGCAAAACAGATCTGGAAGAGAGTTTTAATTTTTAACCACTATAGTGCAAGGGGTTATGTTTTCAATGTTACTTGACATTGACTGAGCCGATTCCGTAATAAATTTTATGGAGTTACTTTAATAATAATTTAAAGTTTGTAGTGGGCTTTAGTGACGTGTGACACGCACATCAGCACATAGTCGATGTTGAGTGATAACAAATATCATGAAATTTTGAGCATTCCTGAGCGTATACGGTGTGAAATTGATTTATGCTCTTATTGTTTCTCCCATGAACAATTGTAAGGTAGACTTTCGAAATCACAAAAAACTAAAAATGTATGGTATTCTAAATTTTTTTTTAATGTCTATAAAGTACTTTAATTTAATATGTAAATCAACAGAAACAAAATAAAAAATCTGAAACATTTATGGATAAANCAGAATGATGAAAATAATAATAAAGTTAAGTATGTTGATGTTTAACATAATTATAAAATAATCGATTAGGGTTTATTTCAATCAAAGTAATGGTTTTGATAATACTTGTAAAAATTTAGCATGAATGGTTTAAATGATGGCGTCACAGACAATAAATATGATGGTTGGTTTTATGAAGATAAAAATAATGATGATGTTGATATTATTAATAAGTATCATGATAATGATGCTGATAATAGTTATGAGTAATGTCATTATAATAATAATGAAGATAGAGTTTATGATGATAATAATGAGGATAATCATGTAGATGATATTTATAATGATAAAGATGTTGATGCTTATGATATAATATCGATGATTATAACTATAGCATTATATATACGATAATAATCATAACAATCATGATGGTAAAATTAATGATGATAATGATAATAATAAAGATAGTGATAATCATGATAATGATGATGATATTAATAATTTTGATGTTAATGATAGTAATGGTCATGATGATGATAATAATATCAAAGATAGAAACTATAGTAATAATGACGATGATGATGATGATGAAAGTGATGATAATGTTTGTAGTAATAACGATACAAATTATGGTGATTATGATAACAATTGCAATAATTATAATTATTAATAAGAATGATGCTATCGAAGATGATTGTGAGTGAAATAGTTACTATGGTGATAACAATATTAATTCTAATCATCATAACCATGGAAATTTAAAAAAAAAATGATGAGTGATAAGCTC
>NW_019384287.1:1221766-1277731 GCF_000648655.2 Copidosoma floridanum | reverse complement strand
CATTCATGTATCATTAATAAAAATTTATTGTAAGGTACTACTACTTAATTATTTGCTAAAATATTATTTTTTGTCCAAGTTTTGTTAATATCATTAAAAAATATGTTACGTATTCTTTCATACTGTGCCCAACCGTTTGTTCAGAATGTAATTTAAAATGTAATACGTTTAGGAAAAATTTTGATAAATTTTTTTTACACTTTTAATAAGAACAAACTTACAAGAATTATGTTTTGTATAATAACCATAAAGCATTTTTAATGCCTAATTTTTTAAGTTCAATATTACCTGAAAAACTTAAAGCAGAAACAAGGATATCAATTTGCTCAGGCGTGATATTTTATCAATAGGACGTAGAGTTATTTTAATGTGTGCATGAGGTAGACCACGTATATAAAATTTAATTGTACATAGGTACGCCAACACTTTACTAAAAATGTAATTTTTTTATCATCTATAATTGATAGTAATTTAAAATGAAGTAACCCAAATGTTATATTTATATCATTTGATGTTGATGATAAAATGTTACTATTATATATAATTTTGGTCTTCCAAGTTTTCTCATTTTAGGTGTTGTATCCTGATAGTGCTTTTGCATATATTTCGGACTATTAATGTTATTAGATAGCAGTATAAAGAGATTTACAATCTTTTTCATTGTTTTGGAAAATTTTTAGAAACATTAGATGCTCTATTAGTAATTGCACTAAGATAACCCGTAATGAAATTCAGTTTTAGAACTTTTTCAATTATATCTCAATTGATTAAAATGGATGTATTCAATTACGATGTGAGAATGTATAAGAAATGGTTGAGTCAATATGTATGATAATAGACTAAAATTTTTATCTGATTTGCAAGACAGTATTTATATACATCATTAAAACATGGTCAACTTTCTATTCTATTTTGAGTAATTTTGAGTGCAAACTATACTCCAGCTGAATATTTCGGAGGACAAAAACAATGGACTTAATATTTGATAAATAAAATAAGAGAGTTTACTTCAATCTACTGCCTTAAAACATATAGCAGGAAAACAAACGTTCTGACAAAAAAAGTGCGAAAGTTTGTTGGCTGCCTGTTTTATAGTGGTAAGTATGAAAAACAAATTGTTATGGATAGCTGACTTTATTTAGATTTTTTTAAAGCCTAATTACGGCATGGAAAAGCACTTTTCTAATCGTACTATTTTTCCTTGTAGGTTTATTAAAAAATACCTTGAATGGAAAATGTAGGTATTAAAAAGACCTACAAAGTGAGTTGCAATGGTTAACAATCGGATAGTTGAAAAATACGAAAAACTGCTCATATAGAGGTTTTTTTAACTTGTTTATAACTAATAAAAAATAAATCTGAGACGTCTGTAATTGCAAAGAAATCAAAGCCCTTGTATGGCGCTACACACCTCCAAACCTCAATGCTGTACGTTTAACCGTTTCGCACAATTGCAATCTTAATCTTATAAAAAAAAGACAGCGTTTGTTGACATGTTCACAAAAATCTCAAAAACTACTAAGCCAATCGATTTCAAATTTTAATAGATGCTTAAGTACAACTTCTTATGTGGCATAGGTTACTAAAATAAATGATAACTTTGATAAAAAATATTTTTATGCTACTTATAAAAACTAATTGCAAAACAGATCTGGAAGAGAGTTTTAATTTTTAACCACTATAGTGCAAGGGGTTATGTTTTCAATGTTACTTGACATTGACTGAGCCGATTCCGTAATAAATTTTATGGAGTTACTTTAATAATAATTTAAAGTTTGTAGTGGGCTTTAGTAACGTGTGACACGCACATCAGCACATAGTCGATGTTGAGTGATAACAAATATCATGAAATTTTGAGCATTCCTGAGCGTATACGGTGTGAAATTGATTTATGCTCTTATTGTTTCTCCCATGAACAATTGTAAGGTAGACTTTCGAAATCACAAAAAACTAAAAATGTATGGTATTCTAAATTTTTTTTTAATGTCTATAAAGTACTTTAATTTAATATGTAAATCAACAGAAACAAAATAAAAAATCTGAAACATTTATGGATAAAAAGCGGGCCAAGCCGCTATAACAAGCCGCTTATATATACACTGTATTTGGGATATACAGAAGTGTTGTAGGAAGATACATTTTAATAAAAATGTTTGAAACATTTTATACAATACGTGCAAAGCTATGTCGGGGTATGCTAGTTGTTAATAAAAAAAAAGGTTTTTGGAAAATTAATTTCTTCAACTGGATGGATGCTACAATAACCAATGCAAGCTTATTTTGTTCGTAAAAAGTTGAACTAAACATCACCTTTTAAATTGATTAAATTTTCTCAATAGATTAGTAGTAAAATGAGCTCCAAAGAGTGAGCTTCATTGTAAACTAGATATTATCAGCTGTTTAAGCGCAATCTCTACCTTACCTCTTCCATAATTCTCTTTAATACTTATATTTTTAAAGGAAAAGATACTTAATAATCATTAACTGACGATTTCCATTAAAAATGCAATGAAAAACTAAGGGTTACTTGCGTGGTGACTGTCCCGACCGAGGCTTAGGGGAACCCTCTTCTCGTTAGTTGCTTGCGCACGGCTGACGTGGAATCTGATATTGTGCACACACAAAAATATTACCTTTTTTTATTTTTGGTTCAAAGATCATTTACGGATACTAATATGCCTCTTTGAATTATTTATTTTCGATACAATATAAGTACGTTTTTTTTTATGTATCACCTCGATGCCTTGAATAACGTGTTATTTACTTCACTAATGATGAAAAATCAATCATTCAAAATTTTTTTTTTTTTATATTTCATAAAAAAATAATCAGTTTTACAATAAAGATGAGTCGAAAATACTGGTATTTATTAAAAATCAACAATAATAAGTTAATTAGTTCGTCTTTTCCTTGTCGGACGTTCATCATCTTTGATTTTGTTACCACTGATTAAGGAGGTTTGGGAGAAAAGTTAAAAATGGAGAAACGTGCCAAAAAAAATGTATGTTATATTTGAGCATTCAAGAAGTGCACATGAATTTTTCCAGATTTTTAACCAAAAGAAATTTTCGAGAAAAACATTACGAAATATTGACAGTTTAATACGGTCTCTAAAAGGAGAGTAAAGTTAGGTTCGCTTTTTAATTGAAATTAAGGTGTATTCTTAATGTGTTAGAAATAAAAAAAAACATTCTCATAGATAACTTGGTACAAAAGGAAGATGCTTGTCTAAAAAATAGAGCCTTGCCAGGAATTTTTCAAAAATACAAGCAGCTACTGTCGTACAGTTTTAAGTTTGTAGAGTGCAAGAGGAGGTGCACGGTAAAAGGAGTCCAGATCCATGGGCAGGGGGGACTCCCCGTTCCTCACCTCTCTGAATGATACTCCCAAACCTCCTTAATATTCTGTATTACTTTCTGCATTATTTTTTTTATAGTCTTCTTAGAATTTAGCATTGCAACTAACTAACTTGTAATCATAAATTTTCATAAAATAAAAGTGTTTTTGACGTAAATTAATCTTAAAACATTACTTTGTTATGAAATGTAGTAGAAAAAACCAATTATCATTCCGAACGAAAAGTTTTATTGGTCCATCGTGTATTATTTTGAGAAATAATTGATACATGTTTTTTTTTTTCTAAGTAAAAACTTCACAAGATACAGTCTCTTGGAGATCATTTTGAATTTTTAGTATAACTCGAGTAACAATAAATATTTTCCTTGAAACTTCCAGGAATACTTAGTTTTGGTATTACGTAGACCAGAGAAAATTTTATGTAATTTTTTCTACAATATTTAAGGTTATATGTATGCTCGATACTTTTTTCCAAACACTATATGCTTAAAATTGAGCTAATTTTGATTGTACATAGAGTTTTATTTTATCCAATTTTACTTGCATTGTATTGCTCAAAGCGTTTTCTAGCAAATCAGTGTTAGTATACTTGTAGTTACATTTCAATTTTAAGGATAAATTTTTTAACACGGAAAGACACGTTCTTGCTTGGTTCGAGAAATCATTAGCTTTAAGTTGCTTGATGATAACATTCCTTTGCGGAGATTAACTATTACCTGTGATTCTACCTTAACGATTGCTTCTACTGAAAGATATTTCCTCAATATTGCAATTATTTATATAGTTGCTGATGGTTGGTGTCGGTAAACTAAAAGACTCACATGATATACCTTCCGATACTAAAATTTGATTAATATGTAGAAGAGCACAATTATTATTATCATTATCGAGGTCTTCCGTAAAATATTTTTTATATTCATTCTATATTTTATCTCCTTGAATGTTTTCTGAAATCAAAAACCGAGCAAAAAATTGTCTTAACTGGTATGGAAACATAATTGTTATGGNCTCCTTTGTGAGTCGCGTAATCAATGCTGTAATAAATTTTAGTATCGCCTTTCATGTAACTTAAAATTTGATTGTTCAAAAATTTAGTGTATTCATTGTGAGATGTTAACATAATATTATTTAATAAAGAATCGTTAATTTTATGAGAAATTTTTGAACAAATGTCATTTGTTTTCTATTCATCTGGTATTCTAAGAGTTTGAATTTTCTCTTCCCCAATGTCTAACAAAAATGATAGAAAATTTTTCATCAATTGAACAAATATTTTTGTTTAATCGTAATGTATTAAACGAAGGCCAGAGATGGAAATACTTAATAGAGTCTCTTATTATAGTAATTTTGTTAGCATTTCTTACTACCGGATGAATTTGACGAAAATCTCCTCCTAAAATAAATAATTTACTCCCAAAAGCATCTGTGGAATTGCATAAGTCCCTTAAAGTCCTATCAACAATTTCTAAAGCCTTCTTAGGTATCATCGAGGCTTCATCCCAAATGATTACATCTGCCTCCTGTAATTTTTTGTTATCTGAATCTGATTCTAAAAATGCATTTTTTATCGAACTAAAATTTATAGGCCATCTAAAAGTTCTGTGGCTCGTAATTCCTTTTGGAAATAAAATTAAAGCAATTCCTGTCCAAACCATTGAAATTACCTTTTTATGAATCAAAATAGAATAATAAATCAGTGTCTTATACAAAAAAGTCTTTCCGGAATCACCAGGACAATCAATGAAAAAAATTTTTTTTTAAATTGGATAACTTCAACAATAATTAACTTTTGATCTTGATTTAACTGTGCAAACATTTTATTAAATTTTTTCTTACCAAATATGTATTCACTGTAGTTGACAGTATTATTCTTCTTAATCGATTCCATTGATTCTGGTAAACTGAAATCTTTACAAGACACATTTTCTAATTTAAAAATTTCATTTAAATGTAAGAGTGCATCATTTTCATTGTTGTCCTTAGAGTTTCCAACAACAAATTTTAATCACCTTACCTTGAAAGTTTTTAGATATTATAAACCAAGCAAAAAATATTCGAAGTTGTTTTAATAACATGACGTTGCATGCTTCTTCGAAAATAAGGTCAATTTGTAAAACGTGTTCTATTAACCCCATGCTAATAGCTGTTTCTTCAAATGTATTACAGGTTATGTTGTTTAAAGTTTTTAAATCTGTAAAGAATTTTTTACCTTTAACTTTATTTAATATAAATTTAAAAAAACCTTTCCTGGTCTTCTCCTACTTATATGTTTAAAAGAATAAGAAATCATTTGTTTAATTTTTCTGATGTATAAGGTCTATCTTTTTTTATTTTGAGAAATGTGAAAAAAAATACAAAAATATGTAATAAAGATTTAATTTTTAAGGATCTATAATATTGGTTAGGGCTAGTAGGGTATGTATATTAATGTACATACATGTCTCTCTAAACTAAAAATAAAATATCATGTATACATATGTAAATAATATGTATACGCATACATGTTGATATACGTATACGACATGCACACGTATGTATACATATCGGGGTCCGTGAAGATCGGTGGATCTCCGTCGGGTTATTCAAAACAGGTATAGGGGGTGTTGGGAATTAAGAAGAAGTGTGTGGGATTCTGTTATGGTCAGTGGGTGGTAGTGGGGAGTTAAAAAAAAATCGTAATGCGTTAAAAGAAGGAAGAAAATGACAAAATTTTACTATATTTTGTGGGGTGTTTATCGGAGGTGAGGGGGGTCTGTGAAATGCCCTATACAGGTAACTACATAGTGTTATATATATATATATCTTATATTATATAGTTGCATTGACGAAAGTGAATCTTAGCCCCCCCACTCCCCCTCAGCTCCCCCTCAATTGACGTAGTTATTTGCTTGTTTTTACGTTTTACGTCATTTTTGATCAAATTATATTTGAGTAAGCACCCCCCGCTTCCCGCCGTTCCTCCTCAGCTCCCTTGCTCCCCCTCCACCTCCTCCTAAATAAATACTTATTTACAAAATATTTTACCATCTGAAATGTTAAAAAATATATGTAATTTAGTACTCAAGTCATACCTTGTTTTTTAGGGTTTTTCGAGTTACTGGTCATAGGTCCCCCTCTGTCTCTTTTTTGCTCCTTACTCACTATATGTCTCTAAAGTACCACAACTTGTTTAACTAGATTGAACTCTTACATTTGCAATCTTTTTCTGGTCCATATGTACTTGATCCAAATATAAAATTCTTGATTAACTGAGGACATTATTTACAAAGAGACTAAATTCAGGAGCAGGTATAATTAAATAGACAAACGCAATCAAGCTTTTGAAACAATAATTTATTCTGTTAATTGAATGTTGTGACATTTCATGTCGACTCTTAACCCATTTGTTCTTTTGAAACCCTTTCCACATTTTTCACATTTTTTTTTTCATAGATCTTATGAATTAACATATGTCTGTTTAAATGTGACGATCTTTTAAACGTTTGTTCACATTCTTTACAATGAAATAATTTTTTATCACTACGTTCTTTTTTATGCCTTACTAAAATCTTTCCTTTTGTAAAAATAATTTTACAAACTTCACAAAAATACTTTAGTTTTCTATGTTTCAATTTATGAATTTTTAATTTTTCAGGTGTTAAAAATTTTATGTTGCAGATGTTGCAAGGATGTATATCATCATTTCAGAAAAATATAGCTTTACTTACAATTACAAGTTATAGATCTTATCCACTTGATTGTTATTATTGTAATTATTTTTCTTACCTTTATTCCATCTGTAAATAAGGTTTGTATAAGTTAAATTATCTTGTTTCAGGACGGTAGTAAATAATTGTAGTAACAAATTTTTACTATGATACAATTTTTCTGGTTGTTTATAATTACTAACCTAAAAAACATAGAGATTTGTGTATATATTTGNCATGGTTTTTATGAATTAACATACGTCTGTTTAAATGTGACGATCTTCGAAGTTACATATTTTTGAATTACTGAAAAAATTCTAGCTAAACAATATTTTCAATTTCTAATTTATTCTCGGATTCAATTTGAATAAAAATTCTTTTCGAATTCTTACATCTTGATAAAGCAACGTATAATTGTGCGAGAGAAAATAAAGGTTTTTTAATGTACAATGCTACGGAATTGAAACTCTGGCCTTGTGATTTGTTGATAGTCATAGAAAATGCTAATACAAAGGGAAACTGTTTTCTATACAAGACAATAGGTAATGATGATGAGGTGCCAGTATTCAATATTATTCTAGGAATATACATTTTGCTTACTTTTTTTTCTCTCATTATTTCTGCTGCTATATTATACTTGAATAGTTTTATTATTTTTAATCTTGTGCCATTACAAAGACCGTCTGATATACTTAAATTTTTTACTAACATTACTATAGCATTTTTTTTTTAATTTTCATTCGTGTGGTGGAAGACCTTCTCTGATATTATTCCAAAATTCTATTGGAAAATTTATATTTATGTTATCATTTGCTTTATGAACTCCTTTGTGAGTCGCGTAATCAATGCTGTAATAAATTTTAGTATCGCCTTTCATGTAACTTAAAATTTGATTGTTCAAAAATTTAGTGTATTCATTGTGAGATGTTAACATAATATTATTTAATAAAGAATCGTTAATTTTATGAGAAATTTTTGAACAAATGTCATTTGTTTTCTATTCATCTGGTATTCTAAGAGTTTGAATTTTCTCTTCCCCAATGTCTAACAAAAATGATAGAAAATTTTTCATCAATTGAACAAATATTTTTGTTTAATCGTAATGTATTAAACGAAGGCCAGAGATGGAAATACTTAATAGAGTCTCTTATTATAGTAATTTTGTTAGCATTTCTTACTACCGGATGAATTTGACGAAAATCTCCTCCTAAAATAAATAATTTACTCCCAAAAGCATCTGTGGAATTGCATAAGTCCCTTAAAGTCCTATCAACAATTTCTAAAGCCTTCTTAGGTATCATCGAGGCTTCATCCCAAATGATTACATCTGCCTCCTGTAATTTTTTGTTATCTGAATCTGATTCTAAAAATGCATTTTTTATCGAACTAAAATTTATAGGCCATCTAAAAGTTCTGTGGCTCGTAATTCCTTTTGGAAATAAAATTAAAGCAATTCCTGTCCAAACCATTGAAATTACCTTTTTATGAATCAAAATAGAATAATAAATCAGTGTCTTATACAAAAAAGTCTTTCCGGAATCACCAGGACAATCAATGAAAAAAATTTTTTTTTAAATTGGATAACTTCAACAATAATTAACTTTTGATCTTGATTTAACTGTGCAAACATTTTATTAAATTTTTTCTTACCAAATATGTATTCACTGTAGTTGACAGTATTATTCTTCTTAATCGATTCCATTGATTCTGGTAAACTGAAATCTTTACAAGACACATTTTCTAATTTAAAAATTTCATTTAAATGTAAGAGTGCATCATTTTCATTGTTGTCCTTAGAGTTTCCAACAACAAATTTTAATCACCTTACCTTGAAAGTTTTTAGATATTATAAACCAAGCAAAAAATATTCGAAGTTGTTTTAATAACATGACGTTGCATGCTTCTTCGAAAATAAGGTCAATTTGTAAAACGTGTTCTATTAACCCCATGCTAATAGCTGTTTCTTCAAATGTATTACAGGTTATGTTGTTTAAAGTTTTTAAATCTGTAAAGAATTTTTTACCTTTAACTTTATTTAATATAAATTTAAAAAAACCTTTCCTGGTCTTTGGGAAAAACGACATTCAATTTACCAATAGCCATATTTTTTCTCAAACGACTACGTCCAACCCATTGCTTCTTTTGACTATTCAATGTGTCACATTAAGAAATATCAACATATTTAATAGATCTAGCAAAACTATCAATTTTATTTAATTTAAACCACTCTGTCAACGGAGTTTTCCATTATTCAAGGAATTTTTCTATTTCATTTTCTTCAAAAATAAATTTTTGTTTATTCTTAATATGGACAGGTAAATAAAAAACGAAATGACTTCTACCACAAAGAGAAGTTTCTTGAAGCCTCCATGCTGCCTTTGTAGGACTTAAATAACTACCATCAATGAATTGTGATATTTCATCAAATATTTCTTCATTTTTTGATTCATTCTCTTTTCCAGTTTTACAAAAAACCCTATCACCACTTTTATGTATGTAATCGATAATATATTTAATGCTTTAAATGGACGCACAACATTCTACATTTATGTGGCTATTGTATTTCATTAACAAAAATTTATTATATGGTACTACCATTGAATTATGAACAAAAATTTGAACGTTACGGTTTTTTATTCTGTAAATATTGTTATCATTTGTATTGTCCGGTCTTTCATGTTCTAGATAAGCATTTTTTGTTAATCTCGTTTTCATGGTAAAGGATTTTGGATAAAAAGTCTTGCAAATTTTATCGTATTTTTAATAACACAGACAATTACTGGTATGAGGTCCATGAAGCATATGTGTTATAACCAATTTTTTAAATTTTTCGTTATAAGTGGGTATTTCAGCTGAAATGTATGTGTCTACATATTGAGGGGTTATTAACTTATTGTTTTCGTTTAAGGTAACAGAAATGTGTGCATGGAGTAATCCTTTTTTTTGGAATTCAATGGTATAGACAAATTGAAGAACTAAACCGAAAATGTTATTTTTTACGATATCATCTAAAATGAGTTTTCATTTTGTTTCAAATAATCTTACTGTTATATTTGGAATGTCATTTGGTGATGAATTTTTTGGAAATTTTTTTAAAACTAGTTTTAATTCTTTCCATTTAGGATTACATGTGACAGTTAAAAATAAGTCTGGCTTTCCAAACTTTCTCATAATAGCCATATCTTGGTAATGTTGTTGCATTCATCTAGGTCTACCTATATAAGTAGATGGTAAGATAAAAAGGCTTCCAATTTTTTCATTTAAAAAATTTTTTGAAATATTTGAAGCGCTGTTCACACACAGAGCCCTTAGCAAAAACAGTAAATGGCGAGAGTCTCGTAGCCCGGAGGCCACAGCGTTTAGAGTAGCTATAGAGCTCGGTCTAACTACTTCTCCGTGCTTCCTAGCTTCCCAGCTTCCTACCTGTGGTGGGGGGTTGGCGCGCGAAGCGCGCAGGGGGACGTTAGTCCCAATAGTATATATCTCCCTATATTATATAGTTGTATTGACGAAAGTGAGTCTCAGCCCCCCCGCTCCCCCTCAGCTCTCCCTCAGCTCCCCCTCAGCTCCCCCTCGATTTACGTAGTTATTTGCTTGTTTTAACGTCATTTTTAATCAAATAATGTTTGAGTAAGCTCCCCCCCACTCCCCCTCAGCTCTCCCTCCACCTCCCCCTCCTCCCCACTTCCAATAAAATACTTATTTATCTAATGTTTTACCTCATAAATGTTAAAAAATATACGAAATTTAGTTCCTAAGTCATACCTCTTTTTTAGGGTTTTTTTAGTTACTGATCATAGGTATCCCTCTGTCTATTCGCTTCCCTTTACTCACCATATGTCTCTGAAGTACCATTATTTGTTTAACTTGATTGAACTTTTATATTTCAAATCTCTTTCTGGTCCATGTCTACTTTACCCAAATATAAAATTCTTGATTACTGGAGGACTTTTTTACGTAAAAGACAGAATTCAGGAGGGGGTATAATTTAATAGACAAACACAATTAAGAAATTAAAACAACAATTCATTCTGTTAGCTTAATGTTGTGACATTTTATGTGTCATTTTAACCCATCTGTTCTTTTAAAACCCTTTCCACATTTTTCACATATTTGTTTTTTATGGTTTTTATGAATTAACATACGTCTGTTTTAATGTGACGATCTTCAAAGTTACATATTTTTGAATTACTGAAAAAATTCTAGCAAACCAATATTTTTAATTTCTGATTTATTCTCGGATGCAATTTGAATAAAAATTATTTTTGGATTCTTACATCTTAAGCAACGTATAATTATCCGTAAGAGAATAAAGGTTTTCTAATATACACTCCTAAAGAATCAAAACTCTGTTTTTCTGATTTGTTCATAAATATAGAACATGCTAATACAAAGGGAAACTGTTGTCTATAGAAAACAAAAGGTAATGATAATAAGGTGCCAGTATTCAATGTTATTCTAGGAATATAAACTTTGCTTTTTTTCTCCCATAATAATTCTGCTTCTATATTATACTTAAATAATTTTGTTATTTTTAATCTTGTGCCTCTACAGAGACCGTCTGATATACTTAAANCTTTAAAATTGATCATTTATTGTTTTTAAAATAAAATTTTTCTTGTGAATTCATAAAGATACATAAAATATACAACTACCACAATTATTTTATTAAGTACTATGTATAAAAAATACATAAATTTTCATTTTCTATGAATAGAGACATTTACCTTGTATGCTTAATTACTTAAGTATGTAAGCACACTTCGCGCACGGCAATGTGCGTTAATAATACTGTATACGATATATATATATGCGTGTGTGTGTGTGTGTGTGTGTGTATTAGGGGTCAAATAAATCGACGCTATTGTGTAGTGGTGTGTAGATACTGTATACATTGTGACTAGACCAATTTGCACTTTGTAGGTATAAGGCTACTCTAGCAGAGTTACCTTAGACCAGACCTCAGTCCAATAATTCAATCCACATAATTTAAATAAAAACTCGTTTTATAACTATTTTTAGTAAATGGAAATCAGTTTAAGATTAATGAAACTCTCTTACTCAACTTGTTTTGTACCCTTGTCTCCAGAGTGATGGTCAGATACGCTACGAGTCTTCTGACTGGGCGTCCATACAATTAATATGAGCCTACGTTTGTATGCCAAGAAAATATGTCATATCGACAGTGAGTGTTACGTAATAGGTATTGAAGATAACTTAAAGATGACATAAGTGTAATGTCAGTAAACTATTGTTAATACATTTGCTAATAATTTTTTTCCTCTCATTTCTTCAGAATTTTTCTTGTTGACTCGAAAGTATGTAAAGTAGAAGCCAAAGTGCATCCGAAAGTAAATTACTTGTAAGTTTGCTCGTAACTGCAGCACAATGACCAACTACAATTTATACACATGTACGCTGGCCTATGCTGACTGAAAATAAAAAGGAAACCAAATATTTCTCAATTGAGAGGAATGAAATCACTGTAAAAACCAACAGATGCAAAAGCTTAACGGGGAACAGCTGTATTGAGATGTAATATTAAATACTAGAGTAACTTTGAGCAAATTTATATAGACTAGGATTGAAAAACATAATACTTATTACAAGAATAACTCAGAATTAATACTTGTAGTTAAAATATAAACTCGTTCATTCTAGCAAAAGTACAAATTACCAAAGAATCCTCTTTTTATCTTACTTACAATCTTATAAACATATGCAGTAGCTTAATTTTTAATCTGGTTGAATTTTGCTACTTTTTTAAATAAAAAGGGGAATATAAAAGTCATAGCCCTGTCCCCTTTTTCTGACTCAGATATGTTAAGAGAGAGTCTGCCTCCAACACCAGTAACAGAATTTCCAATCCCCCAAGGCCCCACGAGCTCACTTTCACTCTAACGATTAGGAGCGAAAAACATGTTGACCCAAATTCTACTAAAAATTCTAAATTACCTTTGCTATATTATAATCAGTCAAAACTACCCGTAAAACCAACTATTTAACTCATGACAGCTGCAGTACTATTATCTTTATTATCCTTACTTTTACAACTGTTATCCCTAATACTATAATAATAATAACAATAATAATAATTTTAATAATTATAATAACAACAATTATAATAATTTTAATAATAATAATAATTACAATAATGATAATCACAATCATTATTATAATTGTTACAATTATTATTATTAATCTTATTACTACGACTAATGTTATAATTATGAGTTGCTACAGCAACGGCCACTATTACTACCGTTTAAGTTTAGTGCTAATTGAGGTACTGTAACACACTGACCGCTTACTCATCCGAGCATTAATTGAAATGATAAGCGATTTTCACCACTTTTTTTGCAACTAGTTCAGTTAAATGAGCGAACAGTGCTTAGCATTAGTAAATATTAATAACATTTTATCTTAATGTTAATATTAAGTTATAATGAAGTTCTGTAAAATTTGGATATAAAAAAGAAAGGATGGGCAAAAGTAACTAAATCACCTTCCCTTCTCTTGACGTATGTAGGAGAGTAAGCTGAATGAGCCAATTTCTGAGTGGCTGAGCTTCTGAGCAGCCCCAGCCAATTAGGTTTTTTGGCTTTTATCATTTTTCCAAGATTTACCCCTGTCAAGTTTTCCTGTGTCGTTTTCCTGCCAGGGCATGACCGAGGTCCACTACTCTCTATAAAAAGTCTTGAAAGATCCAAAAACTCTCTCTCTCTATCTCTCTCTTCTTATTTTCACCGCTTACACAGTAGACTGACTAGTTAGAGTCCGCCTCTGCTATCTCTCAGTCTACCATGAGGTGAGGACACAGTTCTTGTTTTCACCCTCGAACAGTCAATTGGATAGCTTGAGTCCACCTCTGCTATCATTGGGTCTTCCATGGGTGCGGTTTCAAAATCCGCTTTGGACATCTGGGGCTGGTTCGCCACGTTTATCAGTATTTTCTTTTGAAATTAAAGTAAGTACTTAATATTTATTACATTTTTTTTTATTTTTTCTTTTCTTTCTGTCGTGAGCATAGACTCAACGTGCACACGATTACTCACTACAGTATTGGTACCCTTGTAACCCCAGCATATCAATAATCGATTGATCTACACGCAAAATCTAGAACGAACACCATTACTCGTGGCAATACTGGTGAGATCTGGAACGGTCGCGAATTAAAACACAGTTAGCCCCTTTACATAACCTCTAAAATGACAATTTCACTCGTGACGGTACTGGTAGCTTCTAGATCGCGAACGGGATATCTTCAATACGCCGATTCAGGTACCATTGACAAGTCATAGGTGTACTGTAAGTGAGTGTATCGGGATACTGCAGAACAATAGCTTCAAGTCATTGCAACTTGATTCTCTTCACTTGAAAACAGTCGTACCTCCTTTTTGAATGCCCTATCACATACTTTATCTTTTCTCCAGCCTCGTGTTTTACCTACACGCCCAGTGTGAGTCTTGAGTTATTAAGTGCAAGCTGAGACTCGAATAATTTGTCGCTAGGTAACGATAATTTATAAGTTGAAAACTTTTCTGTTGGATTTTTTAACGAGATTTCTTTTTATCACCATACGTAGTGAAAAGATTTTGATATTTTACTTCGCTAGTAAATTTGCTAACTGTTGTCTTATGTGACATGTTGATAAACATCTTTCGAAAAAGTAGTTTTTAAAATAATTCATGCTCTTTATCTTTTTGTTTCTCCTTAGTTTTATTCCAGTCGCTTCTCTGCATGCCTTTTCTCAAATTGTACTCACTTAACTTGTCATCAGTAATTACCTCCTTTTCTGCTCTGCCGAGCTTTATTTACAACAGTCCAAACACAATTGATGTAAGGAGAGCCATGCATCAGCCTTTATAACTTTAACTCTTCCACCACTTCACATGAGTTTCTTAACACATTTCCTCATTGGACTATAGAAAACAATACGGTTGTATAGAATCAAGCGATTGGTTGATATATTTGTAGGAAAATTAGTGTGAAGTTCAAATTTTAACACTTACTGGAGTATTAGCAAATACTCATTTCGCTTGAAGCAATCAATTACAATGAGTGGTGTGACGTCTAAAAACTATTTCTGTTTAACAAAAAAGCGGGGTCTTTACCGTAATATAAATTCTGAAAATAAGCATACGTGTCAGAATGTTATAAATACCTACTACCTGGAGATCTTTATCATCTAGAGTGATATATCCTTATGGTAACGTATCTGTACCGCCTGGTAGTAACTGATGTTAAGCACCTTGTGGACTCAGAGCTATTTTCCACTATTGCTTTGTACGAACAATTTTTAGCCTAGATAAGCTGTTATTGTGCTGATACATTTCTGTAGCTTATTGAAAGGACAGCTCCAGTAGTCTTCAGAGCTGATTTTGGTCCTTACAACAGCTGTTTTGACACCCTTCGCCTTCTTATTCAGCTTCTTGTTTGGCACATGGACGAAACACATTATACTTTGTATTCCAATGAACTCCATCATGATGTTGCCACAGCATAAGTCTTTCTTAAGTCTAGTAACCTTATGATTTACCATGGTAGAATCAAATTGATTATTCAGTGGATAATCTGATAAATCTAATGGGTTGAACTTCTCAATGTCTGTTTTATAATATCCTCGATATTTTGTCCACAAATCTCAGAGATCAAGCTGTTGTAGCTAACTATTTGGTAATGAAGTATGAGCTATAGCCTATAAAACTATAAAAATCGCTGGTATAAATCAAGAATTCTGATGGTTGATGTTGTAACTTTAATATACAGTACTTCTGGATTTTTTCGATTAAATAACAATGATTTTACTTTTTTCCAAATAGACGATAATTAATGTTACAATCTTTATCTTGTCTGATCTCATTTTTTTATTTTAGTCTAGATGACTGGCTTTATATTCTCATATACTGTTGCAGATATTCTGTGATAGCTTTTATTTCTCGAGTGAACCACTTATATTTTATTTGGAAGCTCTTGTAACATTTTTTCACGTTTGCGTTTATGAATCTTGAGCATATTTCCACTATTGGAAAAATGAAAGCATCCATTACATACTTTTTTAGGTTTCGTTGAGTGATTTACCTCTAATCTTAAGAGATTCTTACTCCAAACATAATGGTTTTTTAGTTTTTGAATATTTTTTCTTATCTTCATTATCCCAAGTATTTTATAAAATTTTATACAAAAAGCAAATTTACATGGCTATACTTCTTTATAGAAGTTACGTGGAATTATGATAACAAATGTTGATAACCATACTTTTTAAGCATGTACACATTGACAGGGATAGAATTGCATTTCGTAGAGCTTCCGAGGTTTTAGAAAAAACTTGAAACTCTATCACGCCCCAATGAAGTTAACTTTTTTACGTCTTAAAATGATTAACTCGCTGTGAATTTTGATAAATAAGACACAAAGCAGATTGAACTATTCTCATAAAGTACTCGTGATCACTAGTTTGCAAATTCATAGAAGCTTTTTTCTTCCTTATAATACTTTGCAGTTTGATCACTGAACTCCCTTTGGTTTTTGACTGTCAAGCTAACTATTTGTTAATATTTCTAACCAGAATCTTTTTCTTCAAATTCTTTTATTTGATGCATAATAGATTGTTTTCTGTTTAAATCAAACCACTTATCATTGCCTATGTTACTAGATCTTAAAACTGTGGAATTCTAAGTATTAGAGTGCTTCTAAACAAGGACTTATGGATAATTTTTTTAGAATCGTTTCCTCTATGGCAAGCTCAAAATTATTCTTTATAGCATTTAGTTATTCTAGAGCACTTGTCGATTTAGATAAATGACAAATGACGCATCGTATAGTAAGAAAGCAATGTTTGTAAGCTAATGATTAATTATCATACCAGTTGCTATACGATTCTTGAATGCTGATGATTAATCTTTCCACTGCATGATGGATTTATCTATACTGTTTCTCTCATCAACATTATTTGATGCACTAGGATCACCTGCTTTATCTTGCACACTAGAATCACCTGTGCTATAACTATTCTGTACACAAGAATGAGTTGTACTGTTTTTTACATTATTACTGTCCTGTTCAATTGCATTTTTTTGTTTATTTCACTACTGCTGTGGAAGGTACTGCTGTCATTGTCATCCAACATTGCTTAGTAAACTGCTTAATTTGTCTTCAACGTAGAGCAAAGTAAATCAGATGTATTATCAGGATTGTATCGTTCCTCTGGGTAATTTGATATCAAGACCTACTTTTTCCATACTTCAAGCACTTGATTAGTCAATTCCAACCGTCTTTGTATATCGTTATCATCTGCTATAAGAGAAAATAAGTTTGATAAAAAACCTACTTACCATATCATAGACTGAGCTACAGAAAGAATTTATCAATAATTAATGTAGCTCTATCTATTGTTCTGATTCTAACTTTACTACTTAAGATGATCAAGTACAACACGTTGGGTCAGCGCAAGAAAGAGCTTTTTCCATTTTTCCAGGCAATGGTAAGAGAGAGCCTTTCCAAACTTATGGACACGAAAGAGCCTTTTCAAACTTAATGTCAAGAAAAAAGGCTCTCGCTTGCTCAAAAATGTGAAAAGGCTCTTTCTTTATTTTAATTTGGATATTACACAATATAATATGCAATTGTAAATCGCATTTGTATACAAGATTTTCGCATGTTGTATGTATCGTTAAGCCGTGTTCTTGGTTGCAGGTCCTTTTATTGTTGGCATACCAAACTCCATGATTTTCAAGTTAGTTATGTGCCCAGATGATTGCTCCTTCGGTTCAATACGTAGCAAATGCCACGTATAAATCTTTTTTATCATCTCTTGTGGCAAAGTCATCAGATATTTGGTCCACTCATTGGTCGTAATTACGACCGGTACTTTTATCATTAGCCTTGGTGGTAACTTTTCAGTCGTGCTGCCAGAAGTGTCTACAACTATTGGAGTATTCGTTGTAGTTATTTTTTTTGTTGTGGTGGCCATGGCGTTGGACCCTTTTGTTGGTTTGTGATGCAATGAGCAACTATCTTTCGCATTTCTTTAGCTTCATCTTCCGTACCATTTTTGATGTGGACAGGTTCTATGTTTTTCCCGTCTTGAGATTTGTTTGAAAAATAAGTATCTTGTATACCGTACGGATATTCAAAGACAAAGATATTTGTCAGGTATTAAGTATTATAAGATTTTTTTATTAGGACATGAGTTTTCCTTTTTGTACGTTTTATTCGTTTACTTTCTTGGGCGATACTTAGGTTCATCGTTCTGCAACGCTAGAATAGCGCTTTTACAATCCATGTATTTTATGTATTCTTGAGATAATCTTCCTCGCCGATCTTTAACGGCATAACAATATTCTAGAATACCAATTCGAGAGAAATGGTTAAAGAAACCTCTTTACCTTTTCGTTTCTTCTATACCCCACGGCAGAAGATACATAATTCTTTTCAGATCAATGTTTGGTAAATCATTGTTACTTTTTGATGGTGTTGGAGAAGAATTCTTTTTTGCTTGACAAATAGTGGATCTTATCTTAAAAGAAAAAAGTGTCTGCATTTCTTTTCCTTTATTTAGTATTTCATCAGTTCTTTTAGTAAATGAATCACTATTGTATTTGGTGGTTATAGTTCGATGCGTATAACTATAAAAATCGGGAAGTATGTGCATTTTATTGATGTTTCCTTTATTTTCTAATTGTTTAATAACTTCATGTAAAGGTTGGTTTACGTTGACTCTAGTCTTTATCGTTATTTTGTAGTCGGGGTTCGTGCAGCCTGTAACGAAAATAGTATCAAATTACTATTAATTTATGAGTCCATTTCCGACTCTTGGGTGGTAGTCTTAGATGATTTAGGTATTTCTTGTTTTTCTCCAATTTCGACCAAAAGTTCAGTTGCTTCGTGTTCTTTTCGTTCTTGTTTTTTGATTACTAGTAGTTCTGAGTTCATTGGATGAATTGTGCGTCTTATTAATTTTTCCGAGACACTACGTTTTATAGTCTTGTAAAAACAGCTTCTTGCTTTTCTGATAAGTATTACTATTATTATCATAATAATAATAGCTTTAATAACATTGCATATTCAAATAAAAAGAGAAGTTTATTTTTCCTCCAACTTCTGGGTTAAAATTTTCTCCATTTGATTTATTTTATTTTGTACATTAAATTCTCCAACTGTTCATGTTTATTATTATTGGGGAGCTGGTTTTTATTTGTCCGTGTGTTTTTACATGATTTTACCATTCGTTTTTTCAAGTAATACATTATTTCCTTCTAAAACTGTGTTACCTTTAGGAATTCATTATGAAGTGATTAAATTTATGGGAACGCACTTCTTTTTTTACCCAAACGTAATTTCCTGGTTTAACATTTAGAGGCTTTAATTTTTTTATCATATCTAGTTTTTGCTTGTACTTTCATTTTTATTTGATGATTTCCTGCGGCAATTTCCATTTCTTGTAGTCGCCTAATAAGGTACTATATATACGATGGATAGGTTCGTAATTTTTTAACTATAAGTATCTTTAAGAGCAACCTTACTACTCTTCCAAATACTAGTTCACAGGGCGTAAAATTTGTTGCTGCATGTACACTCGTATTATACGTGAAAGCTGAAAATTTTTCTAAGTTGTCCCAGTCATTATAATTTTCAGAATAAGTTCTTATAAGATGCTATGCTAAGGTAGCATGACTTCGCTTTAGTGATCCGTTTGTTTGAGAATGATATACTGATGAATTTAGAAAATTAGTCTTTAGAGTTCTCATAGGTTGTTCCAATGAATTAGACATAAATGTCGCATGTCTGTCTGATAGAATTGCTTTAGGCGCACCATCCATACACTAATATTATATTTTGTACGAGTGCATCGGCAAGAGGGCTTGATCTTAGGTCTGGTACAGGGACTAATATGATATATTTAGTCAAATTACACTGTATGGTCAGCAAATAGCAATTACCATTTGGTGTTATTCTTAATTTACCAACGGTATCGATGGAAACCTTATCGAAAGCTTCAATAGGTGTATCTGTAAGTACCAAGGGTTCTAGTGTTTTTGTCTTTCAATTTTTTTCTCTTGACACCGGCTGCATTTACGTACATAATTGAGAATATCATTTCTCATTCCAGGCCAATAATATCGTTGTCTTATTTTCTAATATGTTTGGTTTAATTCTTATGTCTTCCAACAAGGCTATCATGTAGTATTGGTATTTTTTTATTACGTTCTTGAATTTTTGAAAAATTAACCTCACCATAACAGACAGTATATTGTATAGATGTCGTATTAAAAGTTGATCATAATATTTCTGTTATCAATCCAGGTTCTTAATTGTCTGTAAGATCTTTTCTTCTTGAAATTTAGGATTTTTTGAGATTTTGTCTCAACAACATTTTTTTTAAGTGACTGTAGCTTTTGTAAGATTTTCTGAAGTTACTAGACTGGTAGACATTTCATTCATAACGATTGACAGTATATTATATCCTTCATAAGGTGTTATTAATATTTGGCCAACTTTTGGTTTCTTCGATTTTTAATAACTAAAGTCCAGTGCTCCTATCGATCTCGTTGACAATCTTTGATAATAAAATGAACTTTATGGTCTCTTTTGTTCGTAAGACAATAGAATCATGAGAATCATTGGGATCATAGGTTTCGATTAATATGTCCTGAATTTTAGGATCTGGCTTATCTCCAACAGAAAATCTAGTTACTGATAAAAAATCCGTATCAGCTTTCTCGGGTTCGTTATCGTTCTTAGACTTGTCTAAATATTCTTGAAGACTTGGTTTAATTTTTTTGTCAACTTTTGTATTTCTTGATAAGTCACCTTATGAATATTACATGTCGTAGTTTTAGGTTGGTCTTTAAAAACGTCTTCGTTTGAACCTTCACTAAGTGAAATAGGTGTAACGGAGATTTCAGTATTTGTTGCGTCTGAATCTGAATCAGTACCTGTGTCTATATCTGTTCCGATCAATTCTTGGCGTAATCCACTTCGTCTACAAGTAATTTGTAAGCTTACTAGGAAGGAAAACAATTTTGTCCGGCGAACGTTACAAAGTTGGGTTGGAAATGTATAGGAAGCATTCCGTAAAATTAGTTAAATGTAAGGCTTTATCTTCTTAAAAATTTTTTCATGTCAATTTTTATGAACGCGATTACATCTCAATAGTGCATCTTTTTAATTTATTTTTCGGCATAAAAGTTTATTTCAGGCAGTTATAAGAATTTCAATAATTTTTTATTAATGGATGATATTTTTAAGGATATAAGCAAGGTAGCTGATGTAGCTACAAGGGTGCAGTTACTCGAACAGTACCATAGAAATAGAGAAGCTGAAAAATCACTGGATTTCCTCGAACTATCGCGTCACGTAGCTCTTAATAACTATACTTTCCATATCAATCAAGCTGCCTTACACATACCCATATATTGTGGCCAAAATATACCTTTCAAAGATTTTTGCCAGATATTAAAAATAATAGGTCCCTTGTCTCAAATGCGAAAGTAACTATGTTTCTGAGAAAAATCATTTCCAGGCTAAAGGATAGAGTAAAAAGTTTTCTGGACACATTTACAATAAATACATAAGACAATCTTATAAGCCATCTAAGGGCACACTTTGCTGCCTCTGAAACTGACGCTCAATACATTACCGTTATTAATAATTTTTAAACGAAACAGGAAAAAACGAAAAACTGCTAGCAACTTTCACGAGAAAATTTTAAAACTAAAGTAATTTTATACTTAAACTTCAAGGAGCTAAAGCCCAAAAAACAGCGGCCACTACCAACAACAGTTCTGAACATCAACAGCCTGGTTCCAAGTTATATCTAGAAATGGTTGGCCGTGAAGCATTTATGCGAGGCCTACCTGACGGATTCAAGGCGAACATAATGTCAAATAAACTATAAAATTTTGCTGGCGCTTTACGGACAACTTTAGGAGCCAAAGAAGTTGGAACTGTATTATACCCCAACACTCACGCTATCGTGTACCATCACAATTCACTTATGTACTTTACTCAGCGGTTACAACCTACAGCAAGACGAAATATATTAGTACACCAACAAAACAGGTAAGAAATTTTTTAGATTTAAGCCCAATCAAAACAATATGCAACAAGTTAAATAAAATAATCGTAACATGCAAAATTGCGATATAATACATTATTGTTACAACCCTAATAATACAAAAATTTTCTGGCCTATGTTTAATTAAAACGAAAACATAGTATCACACCCAGCTCCTTCATACTAAAATAACGACTTTACTGATTAATCTGTAAAATTGTTGAAGAAATTGAATAAATTCCAATCTTATGAACCTTTGAATAAATCGTAGAAAAATCATCGGAATTTGGGCCCTACACAACCATTACAATTCGGTACTCAATTATTAGCCTATTTGAATTCCATCTTCCACACAAACTTACTGCAGTCTGTATTCGGTATCTCGTCTACTTTTTCAACGGTCAGTTACCTCTGCATTTGCAAAAACGTTCAGACACCACAAGAATCACGAAACGACTCTAGCTTTCGCTCAAGGTCGAATTCCTTTAACAGCCATCAAAATTTCGAACAAAATTTTTCTAAGCTAAGCCATCCATTAAACAACAACTGTTCTCATCGCCCAGATGCAGCGGTGAGCAAAGACATGAATCAACGTCTACTAACGAACCAATTCGTGCAAACGCCCGAGTGTCCGTCGCAAAAAACATTGGCAATGCACTGACAGTATGATTAAAAATTGCACAACTAAATGTAAGTGAAAACACATTTATCGTAGATACAGGGGCTGTTGTCAATTCCATAAAAATATTTTTCTTACTACCAAACGTTATTGTAAATGCTGATACAAGATTCGCTCTTATTAAATTGACCTCTAAAAATATCATAACAGTAGAAAAAGTGACGCTAAAAATATATGATAAGAATCACGTTTTTTATAACTTGTCACAAGAAACACCATTTAGTGATACAGGAGTATTGGAAAATTCATTTCTAGCCGAAGAACATGCCAGGCTTTGTTATGACATAAGAGCCTCCATACTGCGTAGAAGACCTATGAGTCCCGTTCCATTTACAGGGAGAATTGCAATAACAAGCGATGAAGAAGGTAGCCTTGAATTACTTGATACACCAACAGAGTAAATAAGTAAACAAGACAATTTTTACAAAATTATAAATGATATTGGCATAAATAATAAAAAACTCAGAATCTCCGCCAACTTCTCAACATGTAAAGCCTACAGAAATAACTTTTGGTCAGAACCGTGTATAAAAAATACCAATTGGAATGAGAGTTCTAATATAATATTTTCATATAGCAAATTCACAGCTACGAGCAAGCATGACTGTGCCTAATGAAAGCTTCCTATGATATATTTATTGGTGGGGCAGCAGTAACGATCAAGTACGCTGCCTTACGATGGCTGTAATCACCCAAAAGCCAATAGAAATCGGAATCCCTTCCCAAAATCTCATACCTTTCGATTTAGATGGTTTAGAAAATTGTCTTGACTCAAATTTTAGTGATCATATTGCCAATATAACAGCAAAGAAGAAAATCGAACATATGACAATACGACTTTGCCGGCGTTATCATGATAAGACACGTTATAATCAACTCTCCCGAATAGTAAAGAGTATTTACATCTATTTTATACAAAACGTGATACTGTTCTAAGTACATCGTATTTACAAAATAATGTTACTGACAACGGATAATAAACCTGTGTTTATCCAACAATATATATAGCCTCCTGGTTTAGATAAGGAAGTTAGGGATCACATCGATAAATTATTACAAGACGGTACCATTAACTACCCTTTTAGCCCATACAACAGTCTGCTGTAAACTGTCCCAAAAAAAACAGAACCCACCGGACAAAAGAGACATCATCTCGTTATAGACAACAGAAAATTAAACACTTAACCTATCTCTGATGTTGACCGATTGCATAATATTATAAAAATATTAGAGAAAAATGGTGGATCATAATTTTTTTTAGTATAGGATCTAGAAAAAAAGATTTCATCAAATTAAAGTATCTCCAGAAGATCACCACAAAACAACTTTCAGTACATCATATAGACATAACGAGTATACAAGTGGGCCATTTGGATTATGCAATTTACTAGCTACATTTCAAAGACTTATGGATTCAGTATTATTGGAATAATAAGGCAGGGAACTGTTTACATTTTTAGGTGGTATTTTGTGCTAAGACCTTAGGAGAACATGGAATAGAAATAAAAAAATTACTTAACAAACTATCAGATGCTGGTTAAAAATGACTGCTAGATAAATGTGAATTTTTAACTCCTGATGTGACATATTTAGGACATTAAATAGGTAGTTATGGAGAAAAAACCCAATGCCAAAAAACTTAAAGTAGTTAAATATTGTCTAATACCAACAAATTGCACGAAAATTGAAAAATTTCTAGGCCTTACAGGATATCATTGATGATTTATTAAGGATTCTGTTAAAATTACAAATTGTTTAACTCTATTATCACGGAAAAGTCAGAAATTCGATTGGACTAAGATTTAGGAAAAGAGTTTTGAAAAAATAAAAATCAGCCCTGTGTAAAGCCCCGGTACTTGTATGTATCAATCTCGATAAACCATTTATTCTAACTACTGATGCATCTAACTTATTTTTTGATGATTTTATAAGTCAAGAAAAACCAGGAGAAGACCACCCTGTAGCCTAAATGTCTCTCACTCTCAACAAATGCAAAAAAAATGACTCCACTACTGGAAAACAGTGTTTAGCAGTAATAGCCGTCGTAAAATATTTTCGACACTTTTTATACAGGCGAAAATCTATAACTTATAAAGACCACAAGCCTTCGATATGGATTAAATCAATAAAAGATCTCATGAGCTGCTTAACTCAATAGAGAGCAAAACTTTTTGAATGCACCTTCACCTATAAGTACAAACCTGGATGTTTAAATTTAAATGCTAATAGAGCCAACGATGTACACAATCAAAGCTTAAATAAGCTCGACTCCAACACTACTACGTATCAGGTAATGAGAGAAAGAGAAATGGGCTCTAAAAGTTCTTCTCTTATTACACCACCAGGTCGGGAGGATGGTAAAATCTTACTGAATCCTTAAAAGCTCAAAGATTATTTAAGCGCCTAGCTCGAAAAAAATGTAGTTCACCTACCCCTGACAGACCCATGGCCAATTTAGACTCTGACGACGCAGAAATTCTGAATAAATGGGAAGATGAAGAAAGACAGCAAGCACCAATATATCAAAGACAATAATTTCTTTTTCCTAGCCTCCTTAACACTAAGCCAAATTCATCATCCATTTTAGCCACTACAGATGATGAATTGCAGCAAGAAGCAATAACTGGAACCGGTAACGTAAGAAATATTTATTATTTCAGCACAACCGTCAACTGCCAGGACGTCTACAAATAAAGCAATCGAAACTGCCCCTCCAAAATCAGTAGGGTTGAAGTTTGACACTGACTTATCAAGCACATTAGAATATGAAATAGTTGCTTAAATAAAACAAAATAAGAAACTGTAATCTACTACTCACAGATGAACGCATGAACATGCTTTAGAAGGTAGTCACGATAAAAATAATGATACTGAATGTCTTTCAACTAATAGTTTGTAAAATATAAATCTTGCTGATTCCTCTTTACATAGGAATTATTACATACCACTAGCACTGATAAAAAAGAATGATAATAACAGGAAATCGTGAACCAGGGTCAACCGAAGCAAATTTTGAGAACTCAAAAACTTCATATAATATTTCACTTGACTATTTAGAGACCCTACAAATTTTATAGCAGAAAGAAGCGTTCTGATAAGATCAAAATCACCACACATGAGAATGTCTCACATACACCAAAGACAACATTGCAACTTTTATTCCAGCTGACTTAACACTCACTTCTACTAACAATAAATTATTATTATATTAATATTATACATGTATAAATGAAATAAACAAAAACAAAATATGAATTAAATAAAACACAAACACAAGTAGGCAACGTAATAACAACTACTTATAAAAAATTAGTATTCGGTTTGGTTGTGAAAGAAAGAAAAAGAAATAAAATAGTGCCTCAAGATCTTCATTGTCCTTAGCAGCTTTAGCCAAAAAAATAGAAAATAATAATATAGTAACATTGAGAATGTCTGGGAAGGGTGAAGTAACCGACAATTTGTCCAGAGGAATGCAGCCTGAAGTAAATTATGAAAACTCAGTGATGTAAACATCAAAATAACTGTATGTTTCAGCCAACGTACTGAATTATCAAATGAAATGAGATGACAAAAATTAATAGAATGCCACAACAGCCTCTTTAGTAAGCAAATCTATATCCAACTGAAAATCAAATGTAATCTTATGATAATCATCTTATTGATTTGATCCATTGCTCAAGAGAGATTCACGAAAAAAACTCATGACAAGCTCATAAAATGTTAACATAAGATTAAACAAAATTATGATAAACATGCTAGATATTAGAATTCAAAAGTTGGTATCGAAGTTCATGCAAAAAAAGAACCTCAGAAAGAGAAATTACATAAATATAACAATAAAATTTTTGAAATCGTCAATAAAAATGAACATCATAACAACATAATAAAAACAGAGAGTGGGAAAATAATTTCAGAACATTTAAATAAATGAAAGCACTGTTACAAATAGGACTTCTCCAACAAGATTATCCCAAATTGGAGTACATAAAAATAAAATAAAAATTTTTTACTCCTGCACTTTTACTAAATTAAACGGAAGTATTTTTTTAAACTCATTTAATTAACATCTAAGTTATTGTCAATAGGTAAAACAATAACTAGTTTATTACATTCTAATCTTTAATAAAAATGAATGATGTCATAAGTTCATAGTATACAACTAATGAGAAATNGTTAAAATATAAATGTATAAATATATAAATATTAGTTGATTGGTTTGCAAAACTGAAATTCTTTCCACAACAGTTAACTGTGAGAAATATCTGAGATTTATTACTAATCATATCAAAATTTTATATCTCTATTGAAAAAAAAGAATCTTTTATATAATTAAAAATCACAAAATTATATTTTACGAGATTATGTATACTCCTCGTTAAAATTAAATTGTTTATTATATTACATACAACTTATAAGCATGTAACAAATCATACGTACGCCCAAATCTACTAACAGAAGATTTCATGTTTTTCCAGGCACTGACACTAGTGCGGTATAAAATTGTGACAAAGATCCACAATTAAAATCAGATCTCAAATTTTGCAAAGAGGGTACTTAGACTTATGAAACAACAATGACAATAACCATCATAGTTTTGAAATACAATTTTCATGCAGGAACAAATAAAAGCGTATCAGATACTGCAGTGTGTTGAGTGACGATTTGCGTAAATAAATGAATTTTCTAGTTTTATTCCATTTTTAATTATTTTTATTCCCTCCATAACAAAACTTTAAGACTCTTAAAAAAGTCGTACTTAACGAAAATCGTCACCTTACAAAGCTGTGTACTTCGTCACTATCGGAAGGGTCAAATGACTATCGAAGCGAGCCACGACGCCTAAACACATAAAGTCAGCAAGTACCGGCCCCATAGCAAGTAAGACAAAGAAGTTTAACTTAAACTTCGTACAAAGAGAATTTTTTTGTTTTAAACTAATTTTAAAAGAGCAATTAGACGCTCCGTCTTTTTTCTGTTTTTTGGTTCTTCTTTCCATAGAGATATTAGAATAGAGTGCGCAAAGGGTATTGCGGCCTATAAGTGGAAGCGTTATTGGAAATGAGAGAGAACGCTGCATACTGATCCTTCTATCTCTCTTTAGCCGTGTTCTATGATTGGCTATGTAATTAACGCAAGAAAAGCAGGAGGAGCAGTATAGCAGACAGCTGGTGAAACGAACGACAGCTGACGAACACACTTTATATGTATGAATAACCTATGTTTCTTAAATAAACAACTCGAGTTAGTGTTACAAAATCAATAATGAGATGTTGTTTGAAATGCAAAGCCTTATACTCTCCTTTCAGTGATCGAAGTTTTCATGAGTAAGTTGATTATTCTATATGAATTCTAAATGAACCTGTAAATTTTGCATGTACAAAAGTGACATAATATATTGATTTTTCAGATTCCCTAAAGATGAACAATTAAGGAAACAGTGGATGAGAGCTCTGAAATTACAAACCACACTGAAAACAATGTACACATGCAGTGATCACTTTCCTCCAGAAACTTTTCATGATACAGATGACTTCAGAAAAAGAAAAAAATTACGTGCAGAAGCAATGCCTTCTGATATTTTTGACTGCAGATGTGATTCTTTTGTTATTGTAAATAATGAGAAAACCAAGAGTGTTGAGAACTGTTTTGTTGTTCATGAGACTCAAAATTCATGTCTCTTTCATGTTGATGAAGCTCTTGCACAATCCATGGTTATCCAGAAACACCAGAATCTGTGGGCCATGACAACAAAAAATCCATGAGTTTTGAGAGCTCTTATATTCATGAAACTGAAAATTCATGTCCCTCTCACGTCGAACCTTCTGAACAATCCATAATTATCCAGAGAACACCAGAATCAGTGTTTCATAATGTTGAAAGAGCCATGAGTTTTGAGAACTGTTCTGTCGTTCATGAGACTAAAAATTCATGTCCCTCAAATCTTGAACCCCTTGCACAATCCATAAATATGCAGACAGTACTAGAATCGGTGGTTCATAAAAATGAAGATTATAGTGCTGTAGAGCAAGATACAGAAAACAATTTATCAATATGTGATTCAAAAAAAAGGTTAGTTAACTGTCATGTATTAGTTTTGAACAAAAACTATTTGTTTACTTATGGCATATTTAATTTTAGGAAAATGACGTTTGAGGATGTACGCCAAATATAAAAAGTAAAATTTTTTGATAAGCAGAAGGTTGAATATTTCACTAGAAGTGACTGCGTGTCAGATAAATCTTGGAAAAAATTTTTAAGATATAAAAAAGTCAACGACTTAAAACTAGCTGCCGCGAAGATCAAAAGTTACCAGCGTACTAAGCAAGTCGCAAACTTGGAAGATACTATTATTAAGCTAAAAGGAATAAAAGGAGCAACAGCTGCTGCTGCTTATTTACAGGTATAAGATAACATAGTGGTAATAGTATATTGTAGCTATTCATAGTAGCAAACAAAAAATTTTTATCTCAACTACGAATGTGCTACAAAAAAGTAGTTGTCCTCTATTTTTAAGTTTTTTTATGTTTACAATTACTTTTCTTATATGGGCCAATGATGACGTTAGATTTTTTTCAAGAGTTTTCATTTTTATGATTTTATCTGTGCGTATATCTACTTGTATACACTCTGTATGTATGTATAAAAAGTAGTTAACTTAGAAGTGTTATGTATTAAAAGTATTTATGTATGTATGTATTAAAAGTAGTTAACTTATACACTTCATATTTATTTACATGCATTTACTGGTAAACATTTTATAACACTATTTTTCCAATTAAATTTTTATTTTATACATTGCTATCACATATTTTACGTCGAGATTTTTATACGTTTAAGTGCTAAATGTCAAATAAAAATTAAAAAATACAAACAAAATTGTTTTCCATTATCATCTGTACATTGCTGATATTTGGGAAACCTGAAATATGATCCAGCCAATTGGAAAAATTATTAAATAGCTCTCGTAATTTTTATTTCGTAAAAGAAGTTTACGATGTAGAAATAATCATTTTATAATAATAATACGAACAAGATACCGCAAATTTTTAAGTAACACTGAACTTTTTTTTTAAAACTACAATTCTACAGAAAATCAATATAACAACGTTTTTGTACATAAAATTACTTGATGGGTTTTCAGGATTTGCCGGTACACTTGCGAGAATTGATCACAAAAATCAAAAACCGTAAACCAACTGCTGCATTTCCCGAAAGTTTAAAAACATTTGCCAGAACTATACACTTTTATTCTCCAGCTGCATACAATGTTGTACGTCTTTCTTTTTTAAAGTGCTTGCCTTCAGTACAAACACTAAACAAATGGGCTAGTTTGACAAATTGTAAACCTGGTATATCGGTTGATATAATAGATAAAATACCTACTTTAGTAGACTAGGAAAGCAAGAAAGGTAAAAAGTTGGTCTTCAGTCTGACGTTTGATGAAGTTGGGATAAAGCAACATAAGGAGTGGGATAAAACTACACATTCTTGGAAAGGTCTTGTGGATCTAGGGCGCAAATTTTCTGAGTCTGAGATATCTGGAACTGCTAAAATGGCGACGAAAGCATTGGCTTTCGTGTTAGTACATATTAATGGTAGCTTTAAAGCAGCTGTCGCTCATTATTTGATTAATTCGTTAGACGGAGCTCAGAAATCTATTCTGATCAAAGACTTATTATTATATCTACATGAAAAAAACATTACCCTTGTAAGCATAACTTTTGATGGAGACTCAGCTCACAAAACTGCTTGTGAAAATTTAGGTGTTAGTTTTGATTTAAATAATGACGGAAAATTCAAGCCTTACTTCACCCACCCTGGTTCTTCTGAACCCGTGTACATTTTTTATGACGCCTGTCATTGTCTAAAACTGTGTCGCAATTATTTTGCCTTAAAAGGACCTATTATTGTTGATGGGGGGAAAAAAAATAGACTGGAATTATATTGTTAAGCTAAACGAGAAACAAAATATAGAGAAACTCCATTGTGCCAACAAAATTACAAATCGCCATGTCTTTTTTCAATCAGAAAAAATAAAAGTTTTTTTGGCAGCACAATTGTTGAGTAGAAGTACTGCGATTTCATTGAGATTTTTAGAATATGAAGTAAAAGATGAAAATTTTTAAAATTCTAATTCAACAGCAGATTTTTGTGAGCATATTAACAATAAGTTTGATTTACTAAATATTAAAAGTAAATTTAGCAAAAATCCAGAGAGCCTTAAAATTACACAAGATTCCTTACTAATAATAAAAAAACAAATAGAAGATCACATACAGTACATTAAAACTTTACAAGTTAAAGAACAGGTACAGCAGAAGAAAAAAAAAGGTATGCATGTAAACAGTAAGCCTCAGTATACATTGGTCTCCGTACTTAAAAGCAGAAGCACGCGAGCTGGTTTTCGTGGATTTGTTATCAGTCTTTCAAATTTACTCAGCCTGGCAACATATTTAATCACGAACAAAATTTTAACTTTCCTTCTCAGCTACAAATTAAGTCAAGACTACATTGAAATGTTTTTTTTAATGATTAGACGGATGAATGGACACAACAATAACCCAAAAACTGTTCAATATTTATCCTCCTATAAGAAACTGGTTATGAATAAAATTACTTGTATCATTACTAATTCAACTAATTGCCTACCAGTAGATAAAACGTTGTTGCTGTCTGAAGATGCAAAGATTCAAGATGTTATGGAAAAAAATGAAAAAAACACTATTAATGCTGCTCCAAAAACTAATGTGACATTGAAATCGGCAAAGCATGTTCCACTTCTACCGAAATTACCGCCCATGAAGGATGTTGAGACGTCTCCTGCACATAAGACAACATTTTTTTGGGAACACAATTATAACTTTGTTGCCTTACGTTGCACTGAATATGCGTCTAAAGTAATTTCTTACATTGCTGGTTCAATAATTAATGTTTTTAACAAAAAAATTCACTGTTCACATTGCTTAAACTTACTGTCCAGATAAGATGATCCATCCAATAGTAATAATTACACATTAACTAACTGAAGAAATTGGGGAGGCCTACATTATGCGTCTGAGGACGTTATAAGTATTTGTAAATGTACAGAAAGAGTGATAAGACAGCAAAAAAATATTTTTGACAGAAATATTTTTACAATAATAGCTGGAGACACCTTGAAAGTTTTACCTTCATTTATTTTTAATGACAATAATTGCCTTGAACAAGAGCCTTTAATGGATCATCGAACACAATTGATGTTGCTTATTATTAATCAGTACACTGATATTCGTCTGAAGCATGAAATGACTTTAAAAAATAATGAAAACCAAAGAATACAAATGCGCAATAACAAGATAACTATTTTTAGTGAACAATAAAAATTTTTACCCCGTTTCTGTATGCTTCTGTTCACCGTGATATGTATTTATTTATAAAATTAAATGTAAAATTCATAATTGAATTATAGAACTTAGCGTAATATAATTTTTTTATTTTGCATCATACTTATAGGATTAAGTGTAATATAATTTTATGTAAGGTATCACATTTTTTGGCTATTGATCGTGCTTTTTCATTCCTGCATACTCATATATTTTTCATCAAATTTGAATCTTGATAGAGATTTATAATACAGTCCAATATTTCATGCAGGGGACACTATCATGTATTCTTGCACATTAATATCGAGTAGTAGAATAATGATTTTTAATCTTAGTATTACAAAAAAAAAGTTGTTCAAAGTTTATTAATCAGCTTTTAAGATGTCAATGTATTTTTTGTTTTTATGTATGAGTTTTGCTTCACCCCATCCGCATGTAGTATAATACCCATCTGGACTATACCTATTTATATATATATAGTGGCACTCCAGCCAATCACAGAACTCGGCTAGATAGAGATAGAGGGATCAGTATGCAGCGTTCTCTCTTTTTTGTAGTAACGTGAGATCTGGCTTCTTGCGCACTCTATTCTAATATCTCTATGCTTCTTTCTTCTACAACTTCTGTTGTATGGATTCATCTTCCTTTTTTTAATTTGTGGTAGTAAAATGAGAAACGACCAATGACGATGATAAGAATACTTGAAAAATTTATTCAACAACAACTGTTCTCAAAAAGTTTATATATTATTTTTTCTTAAACATATATAGTAGACGACAAAAAAATTTCAGTAGTAGTTTTATAAATTGTAGTAATCTACGCTGGATTTGAAGAAGGTGAGACCATGTTTTCTATGAACTCTCTGTTTGGTGCTGGTTATTGCAACTCTACAAGAAAGTGACAAATCGTATGTTAACGATTTTATTTAGACAAAACAGCAATTATACCGAGGTGCAAGTAACAGGTCCATATAAAATAGGTATTGACGTACACGAGCCATTATTTTTTGCTGATTTCCTTCTTTTTGTAATAATTGATCAGTAATTTTAAACACCTGTAACATTGAGTTAAATAATGCAGTTCGAGCTCACTACGTCTCAAAATCTTTGTTTTATAGCCCCCTACTTGTGTATTAAAGTTGGTTAAAATTTACTAAAAACTGAAAAAGCTATTCCGTTTTGCTACTGAGGTTAAAAACAAAAAATAAATTAAAAATGCATTAAAAAATTTTTTAAAAACTTTTTTTAATGTTGACCGTAACAAGGATCTCAAAATATGTATAAAAAATCAGGGCCCAAATCAGGTCTAATTTGTAGCACTAGCATCCAGTTTAGTTCTTTTAAAATCTTACTTGGAATTTCGGCTGTGCAGAAACTACCATACTAATTCCAACGAAATTTTGAGTGTCTATTTTGTATACCTTACACTAAAATATTTTAGATATATAACGCTAAGAAATGATGTCCTGTTTATTTTTTAGTTTGTTGAAGTCAAAGTATTTTCTTATGCAGTATTTGTCGATTTGCAAAAAAAAAATTTAATTTCTTAATTTTAGTCTTGTAGGAAAATTGACAAGGAACAAAAAAATTTACGTAAGACTCTCTTCTTTGATGTTTTGTTTTCTAGTAATACTTGAAAATTTTCCCAAAAACAGTGATTTTTCGATAAATTGTTCAGTTATCAGGTCGCCAGTGAAGTTGCTCTTCATAAAATCACTAAACCCCCCCCCCCTTTGATATTTATGGTACTTGGTTTTGGATCACCTACAATAAAAATCTTGGTTGCTTCTTGTTACAACAATCCTATTTTTTCTGCCACTCAGACTATATAGTCAACACCATGTAACACTGGCAACTTTAACCAACGCATAGAAAATAAACAATTAATGTTCTAATTAAAACTAAAAATTGACCTTTAAAAATACGAATTACCCTACAAAAAAGTAATACTATCCACAATTTTTCTAATAAATTGTAAACAAAGTGGCGGCAGTGGTCAGATTTAATAAAGAAAGGAAAATAATCTTTTACACGGCTCATCTCGTGCTTATCACGTCTCTAAATATCTTATCTGTCCCTGTAGATGAGTAAAGAAAGCTGATCTATAAAGTTGATAATATTTCACGTAAATAAAGAATGTTGGAATTCTATGTGTAATTACTTCAGGAAATTCGTACGGCATTTCATGTGGTTTAACATATGGCTTCATGTAAGGAGTTTTAGATTGGTACCCCTTACGTAAAGCCATATAGAAAACCCCATGTAATGCCGTATGAATTTCCTTAAGTAATTCCGCATAGAACTCCAACATCCTTTATTTAGGTGGAATGTTGTCAACTTTATATACCAGCTTTATTTACTCATCTGCAATGATAGATAAGATATTTAGGGACGTGATAAGCATGAGATGAGCAAATGAGCAGTGTACCAATTGAAGAAAAAAAAATTCAGTTCTTACCTGTATCGTCAACAGTAAACAACGCATCACGGTATTCTGCAGCTGTATTAGATGTTCTTTTTTTAATTTGTAATTTTATAAGTTTTTTTATATGGAGTTACATACGGCATTACTAGTCCAAATTCTCTTACATAAAGTGGTACGCTTGCTACGCAACTTTTTGTCGTATTAAAAAAGAGGAAATTTAATTTAAATATAGTATTTTGAAGTATACGTAACGATAAGCTTATTTAAAATTTTTTCATCAAATTAACAATAATATGTTCTAAGATAATGTCACGTATTAAGATAGATTCATACGATTTTTTTTACCCTTACCATGATATTTTCCATCCATCCCTTTATTTAAATGTAGAACTTTTTTTCTTTTCAGTGGAAGCACAGTTTGAAAATTAATTAAAATCATAGTTGCAATTTCTAGAACGGATTATTATGGCTTAAACAAGAAATATCTGGTAAATTTGACGTAGCTCAAGTAGAAATTATAAGAATGCTATGTAAAACATTAAAAACATTACACAGTACATAATGCACGTAGGTCATATAAGTTCTGCAATTCCCACATTTCTGTTAGTGTAAGTACATCCAACCGAGCTTAAATCAGTGAGTGAGTTATTTAAATATGTAATTTCTATTTACTAGTTTGATGACATATCTTTTCTTATTTGTACATCTTATTCTTTATGTTTAATAAGACGCTAGCCGTCTCTTAATTAGATGAAAATTAAACAACTCTTTTATATTAGGTAGTTTCAATAACATAACCTTTTTTAGTATTTAAATATAGTTTTTTTAAGGCGATCAAAAACATATGCGATTCGGACATAGTAGTATGTACATTTAAAAAAGAAAGGTAATATAACCTAAGTAGAACAAGCGCTATGGAGTTAATGACTAGTCTCTCAAGATTAGTTTTCACACAAAAAGAGCTAACTACAAGTAGCAAAACAAAAAAATCACTAAAACTTAACAAAAGCAAACCACTAAAACCTTCAGTTCATGGGGATAAGTTAGAAATAATATAAAGGTACATTCATTAAGCAAGAGTAATAAATAAATGATGCATAAAGCATAATGTGTTATCATGTATGAAAAAGTTTTAAAAAAAAGATTAATAGCGCAAACTGACTGTGTGAACATAAAATGCCACCCACATTCTTGAATACTTCTCAGAAAGTCAGACTAAGTGACTATTAATTCGTTTTTATCAGCAAAAAAATTTTATGTTGTACAGACTCTCTCGAACTCACTACGTACACAAAAATAGATTTTTTGACAGTGAACATTAAATAAAACATTTGTTGCAAGGTAGTTGAGTAATTTTATATTTCATAGGATTAAGAATTACCTAAGCTTAAATTCCTTTTTTGTGGGATAAGTTTTTATGCATGGCTTGCGTCAACAATTGATCCTTCTATTGATTTATTTAGATTGTTATGCATAGATAATAAATCTCTCGAGATAAGGGTTAGTATTTTATGTAATCCTAACTTTCGAAAAATATTAGGCCCTAAAATTCAAATGGAGATGGTTCATGTTAATAGATGGTTTTACCTGTTATGGTATATTATCTTTAATGAAATTAAATTGTAAATGAAAAGAGAAACACAGGTATCTCATTACATGCACAGATTAAGAAAGCCTTATCAAGTGATTAATTGCTTCAAACGATTTCTTTTATGGTATTAAAACTTTAATGTGGATTAGATGTGGTATACAATGTTTATGAATCTTTTACGATTGTCTTACAAATGAAGTATGTAACATAAAAGAAGGATTATGTATTACATAAAAATTTATAAAATATTCTGTTATTTTTAAAGTAAAGGTAAATGATCTAACTACTATGCACTAAAATTTTTGACTGTGCTAAATTTCGCAATACTTGTACTGTGCACCTAAGAATCGTACACATTATCATTGTTCACTAATCGTTGTACACAAAAGATAGTTCACATAATAATTAAATAAAATTTTTAATGGGCACAAAAAACATTATACACACAATTGTTATACACAAGTAGAAATATTGACGAGTTGCGTACAAATAATTGTTCATGTACAAATAATTATGAACAAAAAAAAATGACAAAATGATAACTCGAATGAGTAAAAGTTTTTAACGGGCACAAATATCTCATGCCTATTTAATTTACGCACAAAATACAATGTGCAAATAATTATTGTACACAAAAAAAAAGTAATAAATTGTGCACGATTAATTTTTTACACATAAATTGTTGAGAAAAATTATGTAGTAAAAGAAAAGTAACTCACATACATATGTAATTTTTTAATTAACACATATAATTCATGCACGTTTGTTTTGCGTACAAAAAACTCAACGATATTAAACAAATATCGTAACGTAGCATGCATATTGTACCATGTCTTACAATATAACGTGCAAAAAGGTCCGACGTCTGCTGTGTGCTGAAATCTTGAGTAGCAACACCCAGAGCTGCATATACAATTATTCCCGCATTAGGCATGCTATGTTACGATCTTTGTTTAATATCATTGAGTGTTTTGTGTGCAAATATATTTCATATATATGTGTTTATTAAAAAATTATATGCCTATGTGAGTTACTTTTTTTTTAACTACATAATTTTTCGCAACAATTTATATGTGAAAAATTAATGTTACAACATTGACTTTGAAAATGTCCTGATTTACCACACTTTCCATTTTTTAATAGTTTCATGTTTTATAACAGTTTTTATTTTTTCCTTTTTTTACTTGAAACACACTTGAATCTCCATTTTTATATTTATTCTTGTATGTTTGATATTTTATCTCGTACATTTTAATTTTATTTTTAACATATTCAACTGAATGCTCCTCTTCTTTCAAAAGGTCTGTTAAATCACCAGTATGTTCCAATGTGGGAGGTAATGTTCTTAGTAAATAATTAACTTTTTTCTTTTTATTAACCATTGCTCCAGCATTTCGTCATTCAATTTTTATCTTTTCAAATTCACTAAAAAAATCACTAGATTCTCCAAAATCACTTAACTTGATTTTCACATTTTCTCAACCTCAAATACATCGATATTCTCTCTTTCTACAACCTATAATTACTACCATCGAAAATTGGTAACATGAGTTCAATGTCGTCCACCATCTTGTCTTCTTCCTTTTCGATTTCGAATACTTTTAATATATACAGTACATTTTTAAAATTTTCAAAAAATTTCTTCTCGCGTAGTCTCTGTCTTTCTTTTTTAACTCAAAATTTGCACTTTTTTTATCTCTTTTAAGATTTTTTTGTTGACGATCTATTGGGGGCAAGGTTCAATGACAAAATAAACACGCAGTGGATATACAACATATAAGTGTTTATTATAAGAAAGTCGGAACATGTGCTGTGCAGAAAGGCGCGGCGCGGTCTGCTGATGCCGCTCGCGAGTGCTCCCCAGCAGGGCAATATCGTTAATTCTCGTGCTTATCGCTAGGTACGACGCGATCGGCACACATCAAAATGAATAAAGGTCTACATATATAGGACTACGCCAGCTGCCGAAAACACATCAAGTGGGGTTTTATACAGATACATACAACTTACGTACATAAGTCAATACAAATGTCACAGCACTCCCACTACTTGAGTGTTTTCGGTACGCGCTTGATCACGTTTAATCTGATGCATAACAGTTCCAATTTTTTGGTGCTAAGTGCCTTTATCAGAATATCGGCGTACTGTTCTCGAGTGTTTACGTACTGCGAACTTATTATATTTTCTTTCCACTTTTCGCAAGTAAATTGATACTGGAAATCGATGTGTTTTGACCTTCTGTGAAATTTTTGGTTTCTTTTCAAACGAATGGAACTCTGGTTATCAATATTTAAAGTAGTTGGGCTTTCACATCCATGTCCAATATCATGTAACAGTTTTCGCAATTAGACAGCCTCTTTAGTTGCCTCACACGCCGCAACAAATTCAGCTTCAGTAGTGCTGAGGGAGACGCTTGCTTGTCGCTTCAAGGACCACGCCAGGCCACTCCTGCTCAGAACAAATAGGTAGCCGCTCATCGATCGGCGTGTATCGAGATCCGCAGCTTAATCAGCGTCTGAATATCTGACGAGCGAGTTACCTTTACAATTGGTATGAAAGAGTATTCCAAAATCGCGCGTGCCTTTTACATATCGCAAGATACGCTTCGCTGCATTCCAATGGGATTCGTCATAGTTATCGAGGTATAGGCTGACGACCCCGACAGAGTACGCTATACCCGGTCGCAAAACTAGGGCTAAAAATAAAAGTGAGCCAACCAATTCGCGATACGGCACGCTCAGAATGTCTGACTTAACAGCGGGGTTAACGAATCTTACGTGCAGGTCAGCTGGTGTTTTAATAGGATTGGTGTTTGTCATATTGAACTTTCGCACGAGTTTATCGATATATAGCCCTTGACTTACGAAAATAGAGTTTTCATCTTGGGTAATTTCCATTCCTACGAAGTAATTTAATTTGCCGCTAGTTATCTTAAATTTGTTTTTTAATATTTTGACTATTTTATTTATTATGTCCATATTTCTTGAAAAAATGAGTCTGTCATCAACATATAGAGCTAGATACACCTTTTCTTTTTTAAAGAATCCCGTGTGGATACACTTATCTGCGTTACTTTGAGTAAAATTCAAGCCTCTTACAAAATTGTTGAACTTTTCATTCCAGCACCGCCCTGATTGCTTTTACCCGTACAACGCTTTTTTTAGCTTTAGAACAACATTTTTGTTTTTTATTTCTAACCCATCGGGGATTTTCATAAAAGTCATTTCTTTTAGTTCGCTATTTAGATAGGTGGTGCTAACCTCGAATTAAACATGCTTTAAGTTTTCACGCATGGCTATTGCGAGCAGAGCTCGCACGGATTTAAGGCGTACCACGGGGGAAAAAATATCTTTATAGTCTATACCCGCCTCCTGCAAAAACCCCTGTGCGCACAGGCGCGCCTTATATCTTGGAGCCTTCTGATCGTTAGATGCTTTAATTTTAAAAACCCACTTACACCCAACGGCTTTTCGTCCTAAGGGTAGTTCGGTTATTTCCCACGTTTTATTTTTCTCATGAGCTTTTAGTTCTTGTTTAATGGCAACTTTCCATAAGTCAGCATCCTCGTGAGTCAAAGCGTCCCTGTAGCTAGACGGCTCTTCACAAGTCACAATTCACGCCTGATACCCCACTGAAGGTCGCATGCCATCACGAGAACGCAAGTCGTATGGCTTTTGCACCCCCTCCGCTTGAGCCTCGCCGTCTGCACCTTCTTGCATCTCGCCAACAGCGGGTGCCTCAGCGCGGTCGTCGTCGCTCTCACCCTGCGGCCCCTGGGCTAACGCGCCGTCGGCCTTATCGTTTACGGGAGGAACCGCATTGCTGATGCGAATGGGGGATTGAACGATATTACTACTGTCCGCATTACAAAAATTGCGCTCGTTGAACCTCACGCTTCTCGACACTGATATTCGACTGGTCTTAGGGCTTAGGAGACGATAGTTATTGGAGTCATTCTGATATCCAACAAAGACTAACCTCTCCGAATTACTGTCCCACTTTTTTCGAAGCTCATCGGGGATGTGTGCATAGGCCTCACATCCGAAAGTGCGCAGGTGAGAAACGTTTGGTTTCTCACCCACCCACATCTCGAAAGGAGTGATGCTATCAGAATGCGTGCCAATAGTTCTGTTCAAAACGTAAGTTGCTGAGTTCACCGCTTTAGCCTAAAGACGCGTAGGCAGGTTTTTCGCTAAAAGCATTGTTCGCACACTCTCAACTATTGTTCACATTTCGCATTCAGAGCGATCGTTTTGCTCAGGCGTATACGGCGCTGACGTTAGAAGTTTAATGCCCCTGGATTCGAGAAAGTCTTTAGTTCTGCTATTTGTGTATTCGGTCCCATTATCAGTTCGGAGAACTTCCATATAATTACCAAACTGGTTTCTGAACAAATTTGAAAACTTTACTATATTCTCGAAAGTGTCACCTTTATGTCTCAGAAAGTAAACTGTGCGAAAACCGAATGCCTCATCTTTAAATAGAAGAAAAAATTTTGCTCCAATAATGAAGAGAACTTGTATGGGGCCACACAAGTCGACACATTTTTAATTTTAGCCTCACTTGCAAGTGATTGTCACGTGCCTCCGAAGAAACACGTGAAAAACAAAAAAAAAAAAAAAAAAAAAAAAAAAAAAAAAAAAAAAAAAAACAGGCAACTCAAACCACGGACTTCTGCTACCATGTTAAAAATAAATGAGCTTAGAAAAATAAATTCTTCAAACACATCTTCTATAATATACTTCAATTTTTTTATGATTAACAATTCATATCCAATATAAGGCATCTTGCCTCAGCAACAGTCATCTATACACTGAATATACGTATCTTCATCAAACATGTGTTAATCATGCAAATCAAGAGCTCCTACGTATGCTCAATGCCTAGCATGCCAGTACGCCTCCCATTATAAGAATATATAATTTTTTAAAAATGTTTCCGAACGTGTTACAATATATGAGTCAACGAATTTTTCAGTATGTTTTTTTTATTTTTAACTACCATCAAGTCTGCAGTAGTTGGTGCCTGCGCAGTATTTGGGTCACTTACCCCCATTTCTTTTCAAAATTAAATTTTTTTGTCAGTGACAAAAATCAGTTAAAGTGGTGCAAATCCAATAATCTGCGCTATAAATCACGAACAGAAAGTTACATAGTTTATGCACAAGAGTTATGAGTGAATATGTTTAATCGATTGTGCGCAAAGAGATGGCGCATATTACGGCGGAAAATTATATGCAAATCAGCTATAAAAGGTGCTGGCAAGCAAAGCAACGTTACCGTCTCTAGCGAGCTTGGGACGTGAAAATCCACTATCGACCCAGACCTATAACTCTCCTGTTCACCAGTATACATCGTGAATCTATACGCCAAGAGGATGAGAATAGATCATGAAGGCCAATACCGTGAACATCAGTGTAATAACATCACTAACACTAACCAGTGTCTACTTGGATCTTTGGTGCTTGACCGCCTATAGCGTGGTAACGACGTACCCTTAAGCAGTTGAGTCACAAGGGATAGTATCAGCATTCAGATCAAGCACCTGGATAGCCCACTTGAGCAGTGCTCGAGACTCCTGACAAAGGATTTAACCTTACGTAGCTTTTCAAGAGAGATGTATAGCTCATCACTAACACTCCGTGACTGTGCTGATACTTTTCCCTAGTCCAACCACGTGTTTGTAGATGAGAATTGAGCTGCGGTAAGATTTAAAATCATTTTTTCTTGAACACAAATTTATTTATAGTTTGTGTAGAAAAATTAAAGTTACAATTAAAAATTAATTTTTATATCTAAACACGAATGCATGATTGTCAGTTGGTTTGTAAATTTTTTTAAATACAACGAATTCAATTTTTGACTAGTTAAAAATCATGCTAATGATTTCAATATATACAAGTGACTTATATAGCGATTCAATATGGAATTTCCTTACTGTAAGACATAATATAAAGTTAAGAGTTATTACGATTACCAAGTGTGCTTATTTGAATAAACCTACATGTTTTTATTAAAACCTTAACAAAAATTACTTTGCTATTTCTCTTTATCGATTTTCATCAGATTAATGAGACTGGTGGTACAAGTAAACTCGTTCTTTTGCACTAGGTAACGAACCTACCCTCCAACACATAGTTACAAACATTAACTGTGTCTTGGCTTTTGATCTATTGCTTTTCTTGAGACAAATATAGGTCCTACAGATTTTAATTACCACCAAACCCACCAGAAATATACTTAATGAAAGAGAGGTTGCAAAATGGTACCCCGGTGGGGCTTGAAATCATAAGAGAGAGTATTCAAATAAGTACAGAATATTTTTTTACTTAAGATCATACAGTAACCTTTAAAAACCCTTTGGTATGTTGTAGACGCCAACGGCTAAAGGTAATAATAATTTCACTGCACGATCTTGGCCCTATTATCAAGCAGTTGTACAGTGTATCAACGCATTTATTTATTACAGGGGAATAAATATATGATTGAGACCGGTAAGATCAGGTGCGTAAAAGAAATACAAAATGATTACATAGTCTCGAAATGTATCCAAATTTATATACTGCATACAACGGTTTAAAGAGTGTAGCTTAAGGAGGCTTAGGTGATTTTAAATAAAATGCTGGCTAGCTCTGAAATTCAGAGATGACGTAAATAAAGTGCGCCAGATTTTTTTTATAAAAAAGAAGTAGGTAGGTCAACACATTCATTTCCGAGAAAATCTCTTGTGAAAATTCGTTTTAACTCGTAAACTTATGGAACCTAAAATTAAATTGACTATAGCACTGCAATAAAAAGCTGGGAGCCCAGAAGTCGAATTGGTACACATACTTTTAATTATGAAGAATTTATTACTTAAAAAAAAAGATAGAGTCAACACGTTAAATTTTGAGAAAACAGTGAGTAAAACCTTGAACGTGAGAATTGTTTTATTTAGGTATTGTAAGTACGCATGCGCTGTACATACATGAACATATGAGCATAATGATTTAAGTCCAACACAAGTATAGGTATAGAATAGCAGATGAGAGCAAGAGAGAACGGTGGTGACAATTTTATCATGGCAGGACTGTGCCGTCATCTTTACGCAAGGTACCTCGGGAAAACTAATTATTTTTAAATATCTATTTTCCGGTGACTTTTCCGCATACTATTGATATTTCGTTGACACACTTCTATGATAAACGTGATTTTTAAAAAAAATACGAATAATCATTTGCATGATAAGTACCCCACAGGAACCCCTCAGTTGATACTACACCAAACATCCAAGCCTCCTTAATACAGTGGCGAAGCTCTTAGCTTACAGAAAGTAACATGCTATTATTGAATTTTGTTAAAACCTAATTGAATTGCGACTTTATTAAAAACTGAATAAACTTAATATTAGAGCTTACTATTCATTAAATAATATATAATCATCATTTCTTTAAATAAATATGTTCAATTAATAATTCAAACTATAAGTAAGTTCGCAGTTAAAGCTGAAATAATTATCTCTTCTTCTGTGTCCATAAATACATAAATCATTGTAAAATGCCCATTCTCACGTGAATCTTGAATCAAATAATAAAAATTTACATAGTTTTGCATACAAATCAATAAATCAAAACTCTCATAAGTTTAAGCGAATATATAACAAGTTTTAGCACTATTCTCGCCTTAGCCGTGTCGATCGCACAAACGGAGAACAAACATAAAATATATTCGAATGGACGATCTTTTGAATCGATTTTTCCTGTGTACTACATATTAACGATTTAACATTGACATCAAACCCTTCGCTACACATATTTTGTTGGACTGATCAATCTCTTTTACTCAATAATTTTAATATACAAAAGAAGAAAAAGAATGTAATTGTTGACGCGTCACAGAATCAATGGGGTATGTCAGCTACATGGCACAGTACGACGATAAAATAAATAATATCATTGAAATTTCATGCACGATAGGCAATTTAACCAGCAAACAAAGACAAGTACATCTGGGAAGCCACCACGAGGGATTTACTGCTTCAGTGACAAGGATCCATCACGAAGACAACTCGCTAAGTCGTTTTATTCACTTGATTAAACAACCCCTTCTATTTATAAATATCAGGAAGGGGGTGCCGAGTAACGGTGAATGGCTTAATGTCCAGGTGGTCTAACTTCTTAAGAGTCTAACGAGAAAAAAGAAACGACGGTTATCAGATGTTCAGCCTTCCGGAATTGATCAACCCGCTCCAAAAGGAAGTATTCCCCAGAATGCCACTCCCGTCCTCACTCTGTGATCCCCGCCTTGTTTTCCCTTTCCCTTTTTCATGTCGCCAAAACCACCACTTATTTTCGAGCGTTTTTGCGCTTCCTCGCCCCAGGTTGTGACTTCATGCGTCTAGTTCCCACACTATAGAAAACAAAAACCAGTACTTTACTTTTCTTAATTTAAAGATCCTACATATATAAGAATCTCCCAAACTACTGAGCATTAAGAGACTTTCCAAATGACTTTGAATCCATAGAAAATCTAAAGAGTGAGCATAAACTAGTGACAAAATTTAATGCTAGCTCAGCTTGCACAATATTACAAGTAGACAAATTTTCAGGTTTGATAAAAGTATTTATTCTTCTTCTTCTCAAAAATGCTTAAAACAAAATAAAAGGGTGGTATTATTAAACAATAAGTTATGGTACAAATCCATGACAAACGCAATCATATAATTAGTGGCATCTTTCTATTTAATAAAACACCCGACCAGAATACAGCACGTAGAATAATGAATACATTTTCGACATTAAAGGAATTCAAAACCAGCTAATAGATTTAATCCTACAACATGACACTAAAAACAATAATGTACAAGTAATAAAAGAGTAAAACAAAAAACAACACAGACTCACTCTAAAAAGACAATTAAATAGTCTCACACACACACACCTATAACTTAGATCACTTTAAAACAGTGAGTTAATAAAAGATGTTGGTTCGGCTGATAGGTTGCAAAAATAATGTATAATAGAAATGTGAGAACTTAGCTGCCATATGAGGCAAAACATAACTATAAATATTTACGTACTTACAACTTTTAATACGCATGAAAAATGATGCTTACGAAATCTATGAAGGCTTATTATTGTTCGATAACATAAGAAGTGTGTTTGTTAATGTGTTTAAACTTGTTTGTATACTCAATCATAAATTTATGAAACAGATAAAAAATCTTTGATTATTTAGAGTATTCACGACCTTTAAATCGGTACAGTCATCTAAAAACTGATTCATTCAATTTTTGCAGTAGTGCTTTCTCTTAAAACTTCAACTTTTAATGTTTCCCATGGAAGAAAAACAAGTCCAGACTATGCTTGGACTATCCATAGATTGCGTCCACAATTGCGGGAGTAAAATAAATATATACTCAAGACATAATCAATACATAATTAATACATAAGATGTGCATTTTTCTTAAGTATGTACATCTATACCATCATCAAAGAGGTTCCCAGGTCATGCACTCCACCAAGTTCCCAAAATAACTTAATTCGAGAGTCCAGGTCCAAAGTACTATCAGAGGCGATGTCCAGGTCATGTGCTCCTTGAAGTTGGGGCCAAAATAACCTCTTAAACATAATTTAAAAGCCGAGGTCCATCACGGCACTCAACCTACAAATTACCTCTAGCAGTGCTATAAACCTAGACTCATAGATTGAGTGTTAGAGATTATTTTGGCCGCAACTCCACGAAGTGTATGACCTGGACATATTAAATTCAAGAGGTTACTTAGGCCCCTACGCCTTGGAGTGTATACCCGGACATCACTTGGGGTAGTACTATGGACCTGGACTCTTAAATAAGGCGTGAAAGGTTATTTTGGCCCCAACTTCCCAAAGCGCACGACCTGGACATCACCTTTGGCAATGGATCATGGACCTGAACTTTTCAATTAAGTTTAAGACGTTTTTTTAGCCCTACTTTCCTGGAGCGTGTCTACCTGGAAATCACCTCCAGCAGTGTTATGGACCTGGACTCTTAATTTAAGTTGAAGAGATTATTTTGGCCTCAAGTAACCGGATCATGACTTGGACATCGCCTTGGGCAGCACTTTGGACCTGGACTCATAAATTAAGTTTAAGAGGTTATTTTCTAACCAACCAACCAACTCCGCAACTACTTTATTATCAGAAATTTTTTTGACCTTAATAATTTGATACAAATATTTGTAAATTTTAGTCGTAGAATTTGTTTTTCATAATAAAAATCAAAACTATTAGGTGACTTTCATTTAGGTTATTGTTTTTATTTGAATTTATTCTTTGGTTAATCGCTACTCCACCATAAATTTGCAATCGACTATGTTTAGGTATTTTGCTCTTATCTTATTTGAGAATATTAGATATAATGTGAAAAATTTGTCCTCAAATTCATGAGTTATCAATACATATACCTTTTTGTTTCATTTCATTACTCATAAACTGTGAAAAACTGAAGATGATATTGTAACATCTAGTTAGTATTCTACAAATTTAATTATTCAAATGTATTTTTTAAAGTTTTTTGTCATATTTACTTTGAGAAATTTAACAAATCTTGCTGTTGTGATATCAAGTATATTTTTTACATTCTTCTTTCTAGAACATTGCTGAACTTTTTTTTTTTTTTTTTTTTAGTTCGCGAAAGAAAAGATGGCTGGTTGCTGTTGTGCGCTTATTATATACAACAACGCTATACGTTGTTTGAACTGTCAATGTATATTTATCAACATAGGTAAATAGTGCTTGCTTGGGTTATTGCAATTAATCAATGGCCCATTATAATTGATCGAAAGCGTCAAAGTTTTATCTAACGATATAGGTAAAATATTATGCNTTTTTTTTAACGCAAATGTATAATTTTCTAATTTTTTTCTTTTATTTGGGCTTGGAAAAGTCATTAAAGTGAATTTAGTGGAATCAATGTCTCCAGAAAGTAATATACTTAATTTCCTATTACTTGAAAAATTACCAAAAAATATAACGTTATTTAAATCCTATAATGTAACTTTAATATTTAAGGAGATACATAAGTAATAATAAATTGCAGAGATCTCAATAATATAGAGTTTTCTTGATAGTCTAGAATACGTAGAACTTATATGAATTTTTTCCATATTTGTTACAGGTCATTTTTAAAAGAATTATACAAACGAAAATCATGTAATTAGCATAGGCTCTTGTGGAAAGTAACCTCTTTGTCTCGCTTAAATGGATGGAACTTTATGGAAAATGCAAAGGTATTAAAAAATTTATCTACGAGTTAATTATTGCTTAACTATTTGGTAAGCAAAATATAGAGGCATGTTGTAGTGAATTTTAAACAATGCAAACGTTAAACGTAAGAAAAATGTTAAATTTGCGGGGTGCAAGAGGGAGTGTGTGGTAAAGGGGGCCAAGTTGCGCGGACAGAGGGGACCCCCCTACCTCATCCCTTTGAATGATACTTCTGAACTTCCTTTATATACTCATGAAAATTTTTTACAAAATGTTGAATTTCAATTGCAGAAGCAAAAATTCCACTCTGTGGCATAAGACCAACATAATGATTGATGAATATTACGTTTTCTAAGTCATTATTTTTAAAAACGTCGTTTTTATAATATCCCCATTCATTAATAATATTTTTGAATATCATTAATCTTACTTATATATGAAAATATTGACAATCATACAAAAATATTTAAAAAATTTTTAATTTTTGTTTCCGTCACTTACAATTATTTTTTTTTAATAAAATCACTTTCAAATTTCTTCGTTTTATTGGGATTATTCTTAGAACAAATACGATTTTTTCTTTTATTTTCAATAGTTGGTTGGCTTATTATTCTGTTCAANTTCTTTTATTTTTAATTGTTGGTTGGCTTATTATTCAAATTATTGTTAGTATTAGAATTTTGATACTCTTATATGTCATAGTGACTTGAATCAAAGTTTTATTGTGGAAAATAAAGTCAATTTCAAATTATTTTAAAAATTTCCTAATGTATGAATGTTGTTTTTATTATTCAAAAATACTTTTAGGTTAGCTTCGTAAATTTCAACAAAACAAAACTTCTGTACCTGTTCCAAACGTATCATTTATAGACATAGTACTAAAATAGTCGAAACTATTTTTAATTTTATTATAATGTACATTTCCGACAATAAATGAACTACAGTCATCCCATTTGTTTACAATATTATTAACTATTATTGTTCGTATACTCATATGAAAATTTATATCACCATATAAAAAAAATGAAAAAGTCCTAAATAAACAATTTCCAATACCTTTTATTGTTATTATGTTATTATTCATTATAAAAAAGCAGGTTTTCTTACCTTTACCCAAGACTTATTTTAATTTCTTCAATGAAATGAAGTTTAATAAAAAAGATATAAATTTTGAACGAATTCGTCTATGTTTGTGAATAATAAAATAGTTTATTATGAAAAATCAGTTCTTCCAAGTGTATTTGATTATAGCAGAAAATTGGAACTCGTATGAATATTCCTTTAGGTTGCGTGGTGTTTCTTGGACCAGGAGAGGTACGGGTCAATTAACTTGATCTCGTGTGTACGTATTTTCAAATAACTTTAATGCGCAATCTTATAATTTCATTACAAAAATTATTTATGTTGTGTCACTACTAACAATTAGAAAATCAGCTACTTAAGTAAAGAAAAAAAAAAACATCGGGAGCAAAATATTCCCTATTGCCAAAAATAAAAAAAATAAAGGATCTTACCACAAAAGTTTTCGCGTGATCATTTTTTATAATTTTTAATACTCTGCAATATTCGTTATCCAATATCCTAAAATGAAACAATAAAATGAGACTCAATTTATATTGGGTTAATAAGCGCTTGTTGAAACAAAAATAAAAGAAAACAAAACTAATTACAAATTTCTAAGTCCGTTTTTTCAGGAATGACCAGCGACTCCAAGAACTCGCCTGAACATCAATCATAAGTAGGGAAATTCTAATAAATCTAATAATGAATTTGTGATCGCAAAACGATTTGTAAGTTACAAATTGTTATCATTTAATATCTTAGAACTAAACAAACTTGTTTATTAACAAATAACTAATAATTTTGCACAATTCAGCACTTGTACTGTAATTTATAAGCAAAATTAGAGCACAACACAATATCCAACGGGATCTTGAAATCTAAACTACATGGTATCACAAAAGAACTATTCAAGTTAAATCGAAATCTTCTGGCATGAGATGAGGCACATCTGCAAGGCCACCACTGAGGGTTTTACTACCTCTACGATGAGGAATCGTCGTATATAAACGATTCACGAGCGACACTCCACCGTTCGATTACGATCCCTGTTACTCACGGTTACCAGCCAGGACGTAGTGGGATGGATTCAATTGGATCACCCACGAGACACACGATGACGATCTAGGATCGTTCTACCAAAAGCTAGAACGATCGCTTGAGTTTGGTGAGCTTGTTGATGAAAAGCTCTCGATTTCCCTTATACTCGCCCTTTTATAACGCCATCCCCCTCTATTATTCAAAGCCGCCAAAACCACTAATTGTCTTTGACCATCGTTATTGTATAGTACAGTAGATCTTATAGATTTATGAAGAATGGCAGTAGGCCTTTCCGAGCCCAGGAAGCTGGTGGAAAGAGGAGAAATTGAACGCAGAAAGGAGTCAAAGGCTACAACTATAACAATTTTAATTTACATTAAGAAAATACAGAATTTTATGAAGCTTGTTACGGTCATAGCTGGCGGCAATCGTGGATCCACTGCAGTAGGCTCTGTAACAAGCGGAGCTGGATGGCGTTAGCGGTGATGGTAGATTTGCTGGGGGAGGCTCTGCGATGGTTAGAGTTGGTGGAGAATGCGCTTCTGGATTGAGCACCAAAGGCATTGAGATAGTGGGGATGCGAGAGAGAGCAACGGTGACATCATTGTTTTCGCCTGCAACATGGTGTATCCTGGTGTTAAACTGTAGGATGAAATCCAGGTGGCAGACCTGCCTCGGTGATGTCTTATCCGAACGCTGAAGGGCTGCAAATACCTGGGACTTGTGGTCCATGTAAATATTGAAGCTTCTGCCTTCCACTATGTGTTGAAAATACTCAATAGCAGAGTAGATTGTGAGGAACTTTTTGTCGTAAGCTGCGTATTTTTTTTCGGTGTCAGACAGCTTCCTCAAAAAGATGGCTAGAGGTTTTCAGACTCCGTCATCGTCCTGATACTCGAGTGTTGCACCGATAGCTAAATTGAAGGCACTGGTTCTCAGTGCCAGAGGGGCGTTAGCCTTGAAGAATATCGTGCTTGTTGCTTCGAAGATTGCTAGTTGGCTATGGACAAAAGTGGCATCGGCTTCTTGGGTTCAGGTGAGCTCGGCGTTCTTCTTCCTGGGTGAGAAGCCCTGGAGAAGATCGTTTAAAGGAGCCACGATCCTAGCCATGTTTGGAATGTACCTGTGATAATTTTTGAACAAACACAAGTAGCAGCGAAATTCAGTGGAAGTCCGTGGTCGAAGAAATTCCGTGATAGCTTGGATCTTAGGAGGCGGTGAACGGAAACCCTTGGTGGATACGGAATAGACCAAATACCTCACCTCTTTTTTGCTAAGAGTGCATTTATCAGGGTTGACGCGCAACTTGGCCATTCGCGACACTTGAAAGAGCTGCCTGAGGTGCTTGTGGTGATGATCGTTGTCTGGTGACGCTACAACGATGTCGTCTAGATAGGCTTTGGCAAAAGGTAAGTCTCGAAGCAGGTGATCCGGAGTTCGTTGCAGGGATTGTGCTGCGTTTTTCTGTCTGACAGAAGATCGGGTAAACTTGAACAGTCCAAATGGAGAGGTGACTGCGGTCTTGGGAATGACGTCCTTGGTAATGAGAATCTGGTAGAAGGCCTTCTTCAGATCTATGACTGAGAAGACCTTACCACTAGCTTCTTGCAGCAGGTCCTCGATGATTGGCAGTGGATATCGGTCAGAAATCGTACAGGTGCTTAGTCACCTGTAGTCGTCAGTGACGCTCCAAGATCTGTCGGGCTTAGGTACCAGGTGAAGAAGACTCGCCCATTGTCTTGGGGAGGGCCGAACAATGCCTTGATTCAGGAGTCGTTTGAACTCATCTTTGGTTGCAGCTAGGCGTGGGTCGGTGAGCCTCTGGGGTTGCTCGAAAAATGTAGGGCCTGTGGTGTGGATTTGGTGGTGGACTGGCAGGTCGGGAAGTCCGGCTGCAGAGCCATCTACAAGAGTGATGTCGAGAAACTCCTAGAACAAGCTGAGGTAACCTTGACCTAGGCTTCCAGGAGGCATGTCAACGGTGTTTATGACTGCGACGCTGTGAATTGGTGCCGAGGCCACAAAGACTCTAGACTTAAGACCTGTTGAACTATCGATAAGTTGTCACCCTCTTACGTCCACGAAGAGGTGAAAGTGCGAATTCGCATTTTTTTGTGTCAAAATCGTAAATCTCGAGACAGGATGAAGATATCACTATGTTTTTTTTTTTATCTTACGGGTAATCGGACTTGGTGGCAGTTTATGACCATGGTTGTTGGTAAAAAGTATTTTGTCTCTATAAATTTTAATCATGGGTATTGGTATGCCTGGATCATTGTGCATAAAAAAATTAGTAGTGAAAAAATCCATATGACTGTGCATAAAGCAAATGAATTAAAAAAGAATTTTTTTTCTAACAACCACGTACCTAAACTGCCGCCACGGTAATAGAATCTTATTAAATACTGAATTAAAAAATCAGCATATGCTTGTGACGAATGTAAGTGCTAGTAAAAATTTGCTGCTGTTCTAAAAAAAGGAAGATAACTTTTGAGTAGGAATAAGCAAGTTTTACTGTACCATTTTGTGTTTCTTATTTTACTTGCATCAAATATGTAACCTTGTGTGATGAGCTTGCGTTGCGTGTTGATATGCAAACAGAATATTATTACAACAAATAATATAATATCAGGACGAAAAATGAATCAAATAATATTTATTATGCTCTGCATTAAATATTNAAATAATATTCATCAAGCTCTGCATTAAATATTGGTTAGTTCAGATTTTATTAATATATCTTCAATTAAATCTAAAAACTCTTTACAAATAAAATATGCAAACTACTAGTTTTTACTTTTACAAGTAAATTTTCCCTTTTTTTTTAATGCTGGTTTAAACTGCAATGCTTTCTGCTTCTGTAATAGTTTAAACTATGAAAAGATATGAAACTTATAACATCGACTTAGGCTTTCAGATTCTAAAATTTTATGTACGATTTTTGCTTAGATGAATAGAAATGCGTATATTTTGGGTATTCGCATAGGCCTACAGTTAGTCTTATTGTCAATAAACATTACAACAGACAATGAGCTCAAATGTTAAAAGAAGCCGGCCTCGAAAAAAATAAAAAATTAGCATTAATCCTGGTCGAAAACGGAGAAGCAACGAAGGTGCGTCTCGAATGTCTGTACATCAACGTGCATTGGATATTGCAACAGCGGCTGAGAGTAACATATCAGTGTTAGAGTTAGCTTTAAAACAAGCTAAAAAACATAATAATGATAATTTGTCTGAAGATAAATCAAACATTCTTTCCGATGCAAAAAGAGACGACATGCACTCAAACGAATCCGCATTGGCTTCTTACATCGAACATGATTACAGCAAAATTAAATATCTTGCATTAGTGAAGGACGTTAAAGAGCATGGCAGCCAAATTTACCTAAGTTACAATAAATTAAGCATTGCTATGAAAGCATGCGAACCTAATGAATGCAGTATTTCTGAAGTAGAAATATGTACACCGTTGCAGAGTATATTGAATAAAACTGGAGAGCGTTTATACAACTCCGTGGCTTTGGATTGGTCGAAAGATGCTTTGAAGAACTTGGAGCTTCATGTTACTCTGGGTTTTGATAGCTCCTCTGGTTACAACAACAGTCATCAAAGATTTGAAAATAAATCTAATGAGAACTTACAAGTTCAGTATTCTCTTTTTGTAAGCAGCTGTCTTATTATGCAGCTGAAATGTACAACGAATTCAGGTATTTCTGAGTTTTAAAACTGTATTAATTTGAGATGAATATAATGTTTTTATATACAAAACCATAAATCATAACATTATTGACAATTTTATTTCCAATAAAATTACTGCTTAAACCATAAATAATGTAAAACAGTACTAAAATTAATAATATTTTAAAATATTATAAGTTTACTTCTACAATTACAATTCCTTCAGACAAAAATAAAGCTTAACAAGATCTTGATATTATTTTCTTTACTTTTTATTACTACAACACATTTTTTATCGTCTGAAAATTGTCTCTTTATTGTCTACTCTCAATCTTGTTTCGAGAATTAGATACAAGAGCGACCAAACTAAAACTTTATTTAAGTCTTGTGCAAGCTATTATGTAAATTAAATGTATTATAGATAGAGTTTAATTTTACTTCTGGGTGTTTATATCTAGAGATTTTTTGATGGAATCCGACCTTACAAAGCTAAAGATTTTGCAGACCATTAAGATTGGCGATCGAAAAAGAAGATAATGAAACATCGGTTCAGGAATATTGTCGACTGAAGAATGAGATACAGACTTTTAAACAACACATGTTCCTAAAGACAAACGGGAAAGCAGTTAAAACGACTTACATTGTTTTTGAAACCATATTTGATGGTAAAGCTCTCAACTCAATAGTCGTCAATAAGTCATCTTCATTCTGCCCAATGTATTTAATCAGTAGCTATGGATTTAAGAACTTAGATGAGAATTGTACTCCAACAGAATCGTTACTAAAACATGGGTTGAGCTTACTTCACTGCGAAATACGATCCTTCGAGCATTTAATTAGATTAGCTGAACGGATAAAGTTGAACCTGTCACTGTGGGACATCCCAAAAAGCAAAAAAGGTATAACGACTACTTAACTGCTTAAATTTTATCTCTAAGTCCACAATTAAGGTGCAAGACCAAAAAATATGGTCAAAAGAATCGTAACAATAGATTAAGTGTTTATTTACTTTCTCATAATAAACCTTGTTTACGTTCTATATTATCTTTTACGTTCTATATTACTTAATTATTATGGAGACCTTAGGTAATTATTACAAATTTCGTGTGATACATATACAATAAAGAGCATCCTTAAATGAATTTTCATAACAATGTTAATTTATATTAATTCAACTTCAATCATTACGCCTTTCTTAAGATAATGTTATTTTGCAATTCATAAGTTTCAATATGAGTTCATTATTTTGCAAACGATTTAAAAAAAGAAAGTATCATCATTAAAGAAAAAATCTATGAAAAATTTCATGTTCGCATAGATCAAATTTTGCAAGGTTGTAGGACTTCGAATACTGGTAATATCGCGAGGCGATGCTTTCAATATCCAGAAATGTTTGCAGAATGCCTAGGAATTTTAACGGAAATAGTAATTAATATCGCTCTAATATTATCGGCCTTTAAATGCTGTAAAAATTTAAATTTGGAAGAACTAGAACAAATTTCACACGAAACGTATAACTTATACTACAAAACGTATCCGTTTACAAGAATGAGTCTTGCTGTTCACAAATTGTTAAAGCATAGCAGTGCCATCGCAAGCCAATTTCCACTACCCATGCTTTTTTATTCTGAAGACGCGAACAAATCGTGGCACAGGTTGTATCGTAAGAACCAGACCTCACACGCACGACAAATATCCAGAAAAGCAAAACTATTACATATTTTTAATCGAGCCCTTTACTGTAGCGATCTATTCATTTCTTTAATATTGATTGACGATAGAATGAAAAAATCGAGAACTGGTTGTAAAGCTTTGGATATCAGAAGATTCTTCACGGACAGGTACGTTAAAACAATAAAATCGTTGAATTTATCACATATTAATTAGTTCTTGTTTTAGTGAGAAAGTTGACGATGACAAAAGTTATGATGAAAGATATAGTGATGATATGACCGACTCACAGAGTGAAGCTGAAAGAGATTATTGAATATTATTAAGGATTATATATAACTTACTATTTTTTTATGTTTAAAATACTTATTGAAAAATATATAATTAACTCGATTACAGTGAAGTATGTTTTCTGTTTATTAGATTCCTAATCTATTACCTTATTATTGGCCTCGAGCAAAATTTTAGAAAATTATTAAGAAGCTCTCATCATTTTTGAAACTCCTCTTCATGCTATTATTGGTATGTTATACAGAATAATAGACAAGTTAGTATATTTTCATTGACATGCATCATTTAATTTTAAAAAGGAATGTTACATCAGTTACCAAAGAAAGAAGAATAAGTCAATTTACTGATGTTCTATCATATAATTCGATGTTTTGATTTTACCTGCAGAATAAGAAAACCAGTTATTAATTAAAGTTATCGAATATTCGACCCTAAGTTCTTATCTGAATCCACATAAATAAAAGTTCGCGAGTGAACTGTAATTCTTCCATTTTTTTAACCTAAAATTTTGTATTAAAATTCGAACAATGTTACGATTGTTTCGGTCATATTAAAATCGTATTATGGTAACACATGGATTAGACCTCAAATTCGCTATAAGCAATTAAAAAAAAACTTTGATTGTAGTTGTTAAATAACGTTTAATGTCATTTAAGTTTGTATTCAGCTTCAAACCGAAAACTAAAAACTGTGGACTACAGTCTCACGCTCCTTCACAGGCTGCGGGACAGCAGATAGTCCAACTATTTGTTTGTTTAAGAAAAATTAAAAGGAAGGAAGAAGTAGAGTGTTGAATACAATATCCAGATTAACTTACCTTTCTTTCCGCTAATTATTGATTCTG
>NW_019384287.1:1207333-1221160 GCF_000648655.2 Copidosoma floridanum | reverse complement strand
AATTATTACATTTGTTTATTCGGGACTGAGAATAAGGGAAGGAATGGACTTGTGAATATTACGTCTTCTTCTTCTCCTTGGCCCCTGGTTTTGTGTTGTTTATTACTAGTCTATTAAGTGCATCGAGATTTTCTGACACTCCTATCTCAAGGCATAGTTTATAGTGACAGTCGTATTTTACCAAGTTGATATTTTCCTGGCATGATGGGCAGATCTTTTTTAATTTCATTTGTGTTTTGCACAGAAGACTGTGCACTTCAAGGTGGCATCTGGATATTAAATTTCCACACGATGAATGTGTTACTATTTCACGGCTTTTTTGCGAGTCTTTTTGGGAGTAATTCGCCCCATACATTTTGAGTCCTTTGAGGGCCCTTTCCGTCGATTCTTCGTTACAGTATGTAGCGAAGCTTAGGTATAACTGTCTTCCATTATCGCGTATGACATCTAATGGATAGTAGTTTAAATGGCTCAAAGGGCCAAAGGTCATTAACAACCGGGTGTATTCATCCGGATTCATAATGGCCGGTACCTTAGATACTACTTTTCGTGGAAGTGAGTCATTGTCTTTTGGATCGTTATTTATTTTGATCGTGTTTTCTGTTTTTGGTTTTTTTGTGATTACATTTTTTGGCTGCTGAGTTATGCAATACACTACTATCTGGCGCATATTTTCTGCCCACTCAGCGGATCCATACGTTATATGAACGGAAATAATATTCCGGGGTTTGTTTTTTGGTTGAAAAGTATGTATCTTCTATTGGATATTTGTTTTCAAAAAATTCAATAATATAGTTTGTTAATAGGTTTTTTTTAAATGACGCTTATTTTAGTCCCGGTACGATTTACTCTTACAAATCGTTATATTGGACTAAGCTCTTCTTCATTAACTTTTTTAAGGGTTTTGACTTCCGTCGTTGACTCGACATTCTTAGTTGGTGCTTCGATGTTTCGTGAAGATGACTTGTCTTCTATTTCAATGGTTGTTGTATCATTTAAGGTTGCTGCAGCAACTGCTGCATCACATAGTTGGTAATATTCGGCCTCGTAGCTGGTGTATGTTACCGAACATGGCTGTTCTTCTAATGATAACATCGGACCAAATTTGTTAAGCGATTTTTCCAATTGGCGCTCATCAATTGGTTCTTTAGTCATTATGTTTAGCCAACGTCCGTTTTCCGATATATTGTGGACCTTAACTTATCTTTTATTTGGCAAGGGGACAGGTGCCATTGACTTTGCCCAATTCCTCTCGTCTGATACATTCGACAATGAGTCGAATAGCTCCTGTAGCGTTGGCGCTGCATTTAGGTTATCAGCCGCTATCGCTGCCTCCCGTGGTGAAAGGAATGCCACATCGTAACTTGAGTACCGCATAGCACAGGGTTCCCGTTCGATGAACCTCACTATCCCGAAGTTTTCCAGAATTTTTTTTAAGCATTAGCCTACTATAATCCCCCTACAGCGGTATGCTAAGCTGGGATCCATCAGCCATTGCTTCTGTGATATTAGCGTTTTCTTTGTCCATTGTGTGTTTAATTCTGCAAGCGTAAATATAATGGATGTTGTGAGGATTATTACTTGATACTGTACATGTATGAGTGTTCTTGTAGTATAATTTGTCTTGTTATTGTTCGTAAGTGAGGTATGGAATGCAGATATGAGAATAAAATTAGGTTTATGAAACTATTGGATAATGGGTAGGGAATATAAGAATAGATACAATTATTACTAATCATGCTATGCCCAAATATTTGCGTATTTTTAATACAATTAAATAAGTAGTTTTAATACATGCTAAAGCTTAATATTACAAAAGAGGAAAAAAAAAATTTTGACAATAGAGTAACATGCAGCTAAAATAGAATACAACATGCGCTTTTAAATTTAAAGCCTAATTTTTATGTTTTTTTTCATTATTAAGGAGGTTTCGAAAACATTNTGTTACACGTGTGTGTATATATATATATACACATATATATGTATATATTTTTTTTAATTAATAATAAACGTACTTCATATAAATCCTAAAGATAAAATTAAACAATAAAGTGAAGTTAAGAAGAAGGAGTACGTGAAAAGAAATATGATTTTACAAAGCTTAAAGTTAAAATCTTCGAACTAAGTGATGTGTATTCGACGTAAAAGGTGGATAGATAAATGGTAGGGTTTAATTATTGGGTTCATTTTCTGCTACTTTTGATCTTTTCTTGTAGATCAATGGTTTTGGTAAGGATTGACTTCGTTTCTGTAGTTTGTGTACAGCGTTGTCTTCTGCATGTAATCACATGTCTGTTGTAAGTCATTAACTCAACTTGTTGTTGACATAATGAGTGAGTCAATTTTCGGTTCATTTTGTGTTTTGTACTCCTTTTAATTGGTTCAGCGTATTTCGTGCGATATTCGGGTTCATCGTTCTGCAATGCTTAAATAGCGCTTTTAGGATCCATGTATTTTACATATCCTTGGGATAATCTTCCCCACCGATCTCTAACGGCATAACAATATTCTAGGGTGCCAAATTGAGAAAAATGATTAAATAAATCTCTTTCCCTTTTCGTTTCTTCTATATCCCATGGCAGAAGACACATAAGACTTTTTGGATCAATGTTTGGTGTATCATTGTCGTTTCTTGATGGTGTTGGTAAAGAGATCTTTTCTGCTTGACAAATAGTGGATTTCATTTTAAAAGGAGAAAGTGTTTGAACTTCTTCTCCTATATTTAGTGTTTCATCAGATACTTTAGTAAATAAATCACTATTGTATTTGGCGGTTATAGTTCGATGTTCATAAATATGTAAATTCATAGGTATGTCCATTTCCTTAATATTTCCTTTATTTTATAATTGTTCGATAACTTCATGTAAAGGTTTGTTTATGTTGACTCTAGTCTTTATTGTTATTTCATATTCGGGGCTCATTTTCTACCTGGAAGAAAAATAGTATTAAATTACTATTGATTTATGAGTCCATTTCCAGTTTTTGGGGTGTACGGCGTGGAAGTATCGAGCTCCGTGTCTTCAATGTAGATCTAGCTTTAGATGATTTAGGTATTTTTCGTTTTTCTTCAATTTCAACAAACAGTTCAGTTGGTTCGTGTTCATTTGGTTCTTGTCTTATGGTTACTCGGGGTTCTGCGTTCAGTGGGTTGATGGTACGTTTTATAAATTTTTCCGAGACACAACGTTTCATAATCTTCTTGAAACAGCTTCTAGCTTTGCTGATGAATATTGCTATTATAATCATAATAATAATAGCTTCAAAGACATTTCGTATTAAAGAAAAAATAGAAGTTTCTTTTTTCACAAACTTTCGGGTCCGTATTCTCTCCATTTGATTTATTATATTTTGTACATTTAATTCTTTATCTGTCCATGATTGTTCATTAAAGTTTAATTCTCGAATCGATTTGATAGCGTCATGAAAGTCATCAGTGTCTTTTCAGGGTTTATGTAGTACTGTTAAGTTTAAGTTCACTTCTACCTGATAGATTTATTGTATTTGAGTGATAATCTTATGTTCACTTGTTAAGGTTAATCTGTGAGTTTTTCCCGTACATCCATCATTCATTCGTAGAAGACCTATACCTTTTACTCTTTATTGTTGATCCATTTTATTAGGACAGATAATGTTTAATTGTTTTTCATTGGGTGTTGAGAGTAACCATGAACTATCAGCTGGTAAATAAATCCATTGGCTTTCGGTTTTCGGCGTAAACATAATTTTACAGTATTTGAATACTTCTGGTCCAGGTCGTAATAACATAAGGATTTTACATTCGTTCATAGAATAGGGTTCCCTCAGCGGTTCCATAGCCGAGCATATATAACTATATCCCGTCTTATCACATTGGTTAAATGTAACTTCGTTTAGTCGTAAATACGAATTATGATCTGCTGCTACTGCTAGGTAGGGGTACGACGGTTTTATGTAGGCAGATCCATTTTGTCCAGATTGGGGTATCATGACTGGATGTAGTCTATAAAGATTGTAAGGGGTTCGATCTACGAGTGGCAAATGTAATATTACCATGGTTCTATTTTCTTGATGTACAACATCTAATTTGCTTAAGGTACTTATTTCGCCAGCATAAAGGTTTTCTATTGGTGCTACAAATTCTAGATTTCCCGCAAGGTTCTTTACATCCCGGGCTACTGTTCTAAATATATTTGGAGAAAATAGCTTTAGATGTGCTTGACCTCTTTATAAATCATGCAAGATGTCAATCAGATCTTCATGGAAACGAATAATGTGATCTTGGGTAGCCTCAGTTCTTCTGAGGTATGCTGAAAAATGAATCAGATATCTGTCAAGAGTAAAATCCTGTCCTGAAGTCAATATATTAGCAACTTGTTTTAAAATATGCTCATGGCGTTTTGTGGTATTGTATAGTTCTTTGAATGCGGCTGCAAAAATATGGCTATTTTGTTCGTACAATTTAATATATTCTTTTTGATTGGTATCCAAATTGTTGGTGTTAGTGTTTATAACGTTAATATTATCTTCTGTGACTAAGCCGTAAAGTCCTTTAGCAATACTCCCAATAATTCCAAAAGGTATCAGTCTTTTTGCTCGTATGCTGGGGGGTGGAATAATGTTATCTCCTGCATGGGTTCCAATAGTATTTATTATGTTTAATAGTGTTGCTTTGAGGTTTGTCAATCGCTTTATTTTTAAATTCAAGAGGTCCATTTCCATATAGCGAGTGTAATTAGAATAACCAAACTGTACAATACAATATCGAAAAGTTTCGTTTAATCCTTGAGTAGGTGCTTGGTCCAATATGAATTTATTAACATCCAGCCATATCACAATCTTCCAATCGGCTCTCTTAATTTTTGTTAAACCAATTCATTCGTAGTATATTCCAGGGTTTGTTTCAAGTGGTTCTATGCTATAGTTGCCATGATTAGCATAGTTTAAATCTGCGCGACCTTCGAACACTATTGTCATGAAGATGGCCAATATAATCTGCATCGTTGTGTTTTTTTTTCTCTCTGGAAGACATGTAGAATATGTTTTTTACAAGATATTTTTATCGGGGAACTAGTTTGAATTTATCTGTATGCTTGTGTATAGTTTCACTATTGGTTTTTTCAAGTAACACATCATTTCCTTCTAAAACTGTTCTAACCCTTAGGGGATCATTATAAAAGCGATAAAATATATGGGAACGCACTTCTTTCTTTAACCAAACGTAATCTGCTGGTTTAACATTTAGAGGCTTTAATTTTTTATCATATCTTGTTTTTGCTTGTACTTTTATCTTTATTTGTTGATTTTCTGCCGCAATTTGCATTTCTTTAAGTCGACTGTATAAGATCTTATAGATCTTGTAAATATAATAGCTATGTTTGTAATCTTTCATCTTTTGGTACCTTCAAGGGCAACCTTGCTACTCTCCCAAATACTAGTTCATAAGGCATAAAATTTGTAGCTGCATGTACACTTGTGTTATACGTGAAAGCTGCAAATTTTGCTAAATTGTCCCAGTTATCATATGTTTTAGAGTAAGTTCGTATAAAGTCAGCTAGGGCAGCATGACTTTGCTCTAGTGATCCGTTTGTTTGAGGGTGGTATGCTGATGTAGTTAGATGATTAATTTTGAGGGTTCTCATGAGTTGTTCCAATAAATTAGACATAAATATAGCATGTCTATCTGATAGAATTGCTTTAGGCGCACCATACACTAATATTAGATTTTGTACGAGTGCATCGGCAAGAGGGCTTGATCTTAGGTCTGGTACAGGGACTAATATGATATATTCAGTCAAATTACACTGTATGGTCAGCAAATAGTAATAACCATTTGGTGTTATTCTTAATTTACCAACGGTATCGATGGAAATCTTATCGAAAGCTTCAATAGGTGTATCTGTAAGTACCAAGGGTTCTAGTGTTTTTGTCTTTCAATTTTTTTCTCTTGACACCGGCTGCATTTACGTACATAATTGAGAATATCATTTCTTATTCCGGGCCAATAAAACCGTTCTCCTATTTTCCGGTAAGTTTGGACTATTCCCTTATGTCCTTCAACAGGGCTGTCGTGTAATGTTTGTATTATTTCATTACGTTCTTGGATTTTCGGAAAATCAACCTTACCGTAACAGACAGTAATTTGTATGGCTGTTTTATCAAAAATTGTTAATAACATTTCTGTTATCAATCCAGGTTCTAATTTGTCTGTAAGATCTCTTCTTTTTGAAATTTGGAAGGTTTTAAGATTTCGTCTTAACATAATTTTTTTAAGCGATTTAAAAGCTTTTGTAAGACTTCATGAAGATACTTAATCGATCGACGTTTCAATAATAACGGTTGACAGTATATTATGTCCTCCATGAGGTGTTATTAAAATTTGGCGAACTCTTGGTTTCTTTGAGTTTAAATAGCTAAAGTCCAGTGCACTTATCGATCTCAACAGCCTTTAGACAGATGTGATCGGTTGACAATTTTTGCAAATAAAATGAACTATATTGTCTCTTTTGTACGTAAGGCAATATATGGTGGTAATGACCTTGTTTATTAGCTTAGCTCTATTTTCGTTCTTATAATTATCAGTACTACTGCTACTATCACTAAGACTTACATACACTTTTCCGTGCTGTTGTTTGTATCGATTAATGGGTTGAAAAGAGTATAAGTACGATAGTAACATGAAATCAGGTGCATTAGTTCGATTCATTGATTTATTTTCATTGCAGTTTATTTGTTTGTTCTTTTCATTTAAGTTATCTGGGGTTTCTTCTGTTGTTTGTTGCAAGTCCAGATTTGCTTTAGATCGTCTGTTTTTTGCAGTAGCAAAAGTACTCGTTTGCGTCGGTGTGCTAGAACTTAAGGGCATATTTTCCTGAATACGTGGGGTAATTGATAATTTTCCACTTGTCCTATATTTTCTTAAAAGTTTTTCTTCATCGAATAGGGCTTCAAGACCTGTTGTACGTCTTGATATATCCGCAATTCTTTCATCTAATACAGAATCATCATAATTATCAGGATCGTAGGTATCCATTTGGGTTAATATGTCTTGAATTTCGGGGTCCGGTTAATCTCCATCAGAAAATCTAGTTACTGATGAAAAATCGGCCTTTTCCAGCTCATCATCGTTGTTAGACTTGTCCGAATATTCTTAATGGCTTTGGTTAAATCTCTTTGTTAACTCTTCTATTTCTTGATAAGTAACTTTATCAGTATTATTTGTCGTAGTTTTGGGTTGGTCTTTAAAAACGTCATCATTTGAACTTCCGCTAATTGAAATTGGTGTAACGAAAATTTCAGTATTTGTCATGTCTGAATCTGAATCAGAATCCGTATTTGAGTCTATTTCTGTTTCAGTCAGTTCTTGCTGTGATCCATTTCGTCTAGGGTCATATACTGGTATTTAAGTATCTTCTCTTGACGATTCTTCAGTATCGCTTGGGTCATTTTCGGAAAACATACTTGTTCTTGACGATGCACCAACGTTTATTATATCTCTAACTGGTAATTGTGGCATTTTCTCATTTTTGGAACTATTATGTTTTATTTCTGTAGTTTCTGAATTCGTATCGCTAGCGTGTGATGTTAAGGCTACTGATTCTGAAAAATTCACTTTTAATGAGCTAGAATCTTTTGATGTGTTTTTAGTGACATTTCTTAATATATTCGGTTGAGATGTAGATGATTTCTGTGGCTGTGGAAATGTTTTTGTTCGGGTTCTTTGAGCAATCACACTATGATCTAATTTCAGACGTTCTTTGTTTGTTTTTGAACCAAGGGGTCGTCCAGGACCCTTGATTAACTTAGGTACACCTGGTTCTGATTTGGCCATACTTCTTGATTTTGTTACTCCTATTATTTCCTTCGAGGTTGTTGGCAATGCTTTAGGTTTGATCGCCGTTAATTTGGATGCTCTTACTATTCCTTTCCTCTGACTTTGTAATTCTGTTCTCTTCTTTTCCTCTATTTTCTTCCGACCCATCATCATATTTCTTAGTAATGATAATCCATTGTTTATATTATTTTCTGCATAAAGAAATGGTCCTACTGGGTTTCTAGATAATGCATCAGCGTTGGTATTGAGTCTTCCTGGTTCGTATTTAAAAGTGTTTTCATAATCGGTAAATTTAAACATCCAGCGCATCAAACGCTGACCTGGGTCTTTTCTTGTATGCATCCAATTCAATGGCTCATGATTGGCTACGAGAACGAATTTATTTCCTAATAATTACGAACGAAAGTGATGCATTGCATATAGTGCGGCTAGACAGTCCTTTTTAGTCGTGAAATAATTTATTTCGGCTTTATTTAAAGTTCTTGAAAGGTAAGCAACAGGATGGTCAAACCCATCTTTTTCTTGACTCAATACCACTCCAATTGCATAGTCAGATGCAACTGTTGTTAACTTGAATGATTCACTAAAGTCGGGGAATTGTAAAATAGGCTCTTGGCATAGGTGATCCTTTAGAATTTGAAAACTCTTTTCCTGCACTTCAGTCCATTCAAATTTTTCTCCCTTTTTTAATAAATCTGATAATGGTTTAGCTATTTTTGAAAAATCTTTAATAAAGCGTCTTTAGTATCCTGCTAGTCCTAAAAATTGTTTTATATTTTTCATAGTTTTTGATTGGGGAAATTCTCTAATGGCTTGTATCTTTTTAGGGTCCAGTTTAATCTCTCGTTGACTCACTATATGTCCAAGAAATATTACTTCTTTTCGCAAAAATTCAACTTTATCTGGTTGAAGTACCATATTCGCTGATCTTAACCGATCGAAAAGTAACCTAACTTTACTGTCGTGATCTACTAGATCTTTTGTGTAAATGATAGTATCATCTAAGTACATTAGCATTTCAACATTCAATAAGCCTCTCAATATGAGATCCATTAGTCGTTGGAACGTGACAGGTGCGTTTTTCAGGCCTTTGGGCATTCATCTATATATTGGGTGTCGTAAATGCTGTTTTATACTTATTATGTTCATCCATGGGGATTTGTTGGAATCCACTTGCCAAATTGAAAACTGAAACATATACGGCTCCTCCCAACTGGTCCATAATGTCTGCGATATTGGGCAATGGATATACATCACCAATGGTCTTTTTATTAAGTTCTCGGAAATCAATTACTACCCTCCATCTCGGGTTTCCCTAGCTATAAGGTTTTTTAGGGACAATCCAAAGAGGTGAATTATACGGTGATGACGAAGGTTCAATTATTCCATCGTTAAGTTTCTTTGCTACGTGTTTCTCTAAAACTTTTCTATGTACTGGTGGGTGACGATATTGTTTAGTGTTAATAGGGATGTTATTTTCCGTTGGGATTTCGTGTGCGACAAGGTTATTACACGGTAAAGTGTCTCTTGGTAACAAGAAGATTTCTGAAAATTCAGAAATTAATTGATATATTTGGTCTCGTTTTTCCAAGTTTAAATGACCGGTGCACACAAGTCCTTTTAGATCGTTTATTCTATCTCGTTTATTTTTAACAATTGGTCTCTTATGTTCGCTGCTATTATTAGGATCAAATTAGGTGCAATATATTCGAAAGGTAGGATTTCTCTTGGGTCTATTTCAATCGTAATATCATCCTTATTAGTATTTATTGCCATAATATTACATTGACCGTTACTTTTTCTTCATATATATATGTTATCACACCCTACATATGTTTGTGGTAAGTATCCTTCAGTTAAATTAGTATTAATTAAATTCATTCTTACTATTTAACGTGTTCAAGCCTCAATCGTATATTTAGTTGCTTTACTGGTATTTTTTTGTTCCTCATTAGGGCAATGTTCTACACTAGGAGTATTTTTATTTTGTTCAATGGCATGGAGTTGGAGTATATCTTAATCGACTGATTCATTATTTTCACTGTATATCCCACTTTATCAGTTTTGTTATCAGTGGCCTTCATAAGATTTTTACCTCTTTCTGATGAGATCAATTTGTCAAACTCCTCTCGAAAATGAAAATCAGCTTTTATGTCCCCAAATTTTTCGTATTTAGGTATATTTGATCTTTCGGGCGGGCCTACGATGTATTTGTCATAAAGTTTCTGTTGGTTAATTTTATCCTCAAGGCATTCTGTCTCTTTGTTAGTATCAAGGGTTGTAGCTAAAATGTGATTTTCCTTTGCTTGTTTTTTGAGTTTTATGGTTTTTTGTTTTTTTTTTTCATCTATTTCCAATTGCTCTATTTCCTCAAGAGTTTTTGAAAAAGGGATGGGGTTCATTACGTCATCATCTAGTACTATAGCATCATGATAATATGATAATGTGGCTCGTCGTTCCTTACAAAAATTTCAACCCAATAAACCGCTATCTTTAATCGGAAAATCGTTAGGGATCACATAAAAAATTGTAGGTTTTCCTTGTATAGTCATATACGTTGTTCCTTTAGTTAAAACTGGGTGAGGTGTGATTCCAGTAAGGTTAATAATTTCACTAGTCTCTACTAGTGAATATGGGTGCAACTGATTTAATTTAATCAGATTTGTGGCGGCGCCATTATCGAGCATGAGTGTTATAAAGTGATTTTTCCCTTCTGGGATTGATAACCTTATGCTTGTAGGCTCGTTGTCTACGCCAAGTCCCTGGCAGGTACCAATGTGGACGGTTTCAATTCTGTTACTATTTTCATTACCTGCGCTAAAACATTCTGTGTAGGGGTCGAATTCTGTATTTGGGGGCTCACCTTCGAACGACGATTGTGGTCAGCCGCCTGAGAGTTTAAATGATGCGGAAAACGGTCGTCTCCTGGTTGGTATTGATTTTGAAAGTTCTGATTCTGATAGTGAGGATAAAAACTTTGTTTATTATAATTATTATTTCGGGGGTACCTATTATAATTCTGACCTCTGCCTCGGTATCCTTGATTATTACCAGGATTAAAATTAGCATTCCTTTGAGTGTAATAATCATTAGGATTTTCGTTATTATATCGTCCGAAATTATCCTGATAATAATTAGAGTTTCTCGACTGATTTTGAAAATTCCAATTTCTTACCTGATTCTGATAATTTTTACAGTAATTCTGTCCATTATTTTGTTGTTGATATTGTCTATTGTGATTTTGATAATTATTATACTGCCTGTCAGCGTGATTATTCTCATTGTCGATCTGTTGCTCATTAACTTGAGCCACTTGATGTGATGAGAATGGCTGATCGGGATACCTATTCTGCTGTTAATATGAGTTGTTTAAATAATTTCTAAAGTCACTACGAGGTAGTCCTTGATATCGCGTATCCGGAATTGTACCCGCTCTCATTCGGCTCTCCAATCTCAACGCGTAATCGAAAGCGTCGGCTAGAGAAGCAGGTTCTTTCGCATCTACCTGCTGGCTTATCATAGGTGCTAGTCCTTTCATGAACATGTCTAACGCCATGTCTTTTATAGGGGTCATCATATGCGCGTTGTATGCATTACCTTTATCTTCCATCAAGGCTTTTTCAGCACCGCTCAGCAGTAGGTTTACATAATCATAATATTCACCAACCGATTTGCCTTGTCGTTAGCGTCCTTTTCGTAGCTGAGTTTGATAGTAAGCAACGGTTTTTCCTGTTGCATTTTTTTTTTTATATGGGTTATAAATGCTTCGAGGTTCTCGCAATCTTTGCCACTTACGCTTATGCGTGCGGCACCCCGTAGATTCTGTAATACTGCTCTTTTATATAAATCTTTTTGATCATCTCTGACCCAGCTTTCTCCGTTTCTAACATCTTGTATATAATCCTTCAGTGGAATATTTTTCTATCGAATATAGAGATGGATTTAATCGCATGCTAAAATGAGAAGTTGGCATTGAGAAACTCCATCAGCGCTTCGGCTACTGTGATATCGGCATCATCGTTTCTATTGACCATTTTATTAGTTGTATAATACCCTTACGTGTGGTTTTTTTTCTTCTCCTTTTTTTTGATTTTTTTAAATCCTTTATTAATTTTTTTTTTTCTATTCCTTATGTGTGTAGTACTAACAAAAAAATTATACTACTATTTTGTTGTGTTTCTTTGTTTTGGAATAATATTCAATTAAATCCTTGACATATATCGCAGAAGACATAAGTAATAAGGAAATAATTTTATGTATATATATGTAGCGATTGATATCGCCTACTTGAGAGAGTAAAAGGTGTTTCGTCCCGAGAGCACGCCAGGACTCATCAGTAAGGCTGATGACGTGCTCCCTGCCTTAGACACAGGAGAGGTGTGGGCTCAGATTGACTCGATCGCGCTTATATACTAATCGTGTGGGAATTTCACCGCTTGACGGGAGAGAATTATTAGGGGCTTGGCCACCTGGCAAGTAGAGCCTGAAGCACGAGAGATGTGAGACGCCACATCACTCCCCGCCCAGTCACGACAGGAGGAAGTGACGATATGAGTGTGGAGGGTGTGAAGGCGTGAGAGGGAGAAAGATGTTGAGAAGTCTCGTTGAATCTCCGGGTCATCCACGCTCCGTTGCGAGAGATGCGGGGCATGTTGCCGTGCGTGCACAAGTTGTGCGATGTGCGGAAATATGTGCGTCGTTGAGCGAAGTGTGTGGGATTAGCTGCGTTGCATGTACCCAGCGTGAAGGATGCGGAGATGCGTGATAAAGTATATCAGAAGGTTGCGGCATTTTGCTTGTTTGTTGTCAGGGTCACCACTGTAGCGATTGTCATCGCCTACTTGAGAGAGTGAAAGGTGTTTTGTCCCAAGAGCACGCCAGGACTCATCAGTAAGGCTGATGACGTGCTCCCTGCCTTAGACACAGGACAGGTGTGGGCTCAGATTGACTCGATCGCGCTTATATACTAATCGTGCGGGAATTTCACCGCNATACTCGCTGTACACTCGGCTCTCTTGCTCCACGTACTCTCTCCAACCTCCGCGCTCGGTGGTCTCACACCTACTGAACTCATCAGTCGCGTCCGTCCCCAACTGGTCGCTCGGTAGGTCAACTGACTATCTTTTGACCTACCTACCCGGTCCCTACCTTATCTTCCGGATCATTCTTACGTGCCGACGCTTCGACACTTACATCATCACATTCACTCGTACGCACGCTACATTTCTGATCTAGGCGTGTGTCTTCTTCTCTGGCTTACCGTTGGTCGTTTCTAAAACACACGAAGATTTCGGTTATGGGAGGATCCCATTAAGAACACTAATTGGTTTTGGAATAGGAGCGTCGACAGTGACGTGCAAAATTGTAAAGCAAATTTCGCCACGTCACAAGCTTTATTTTTTCTTCTTGTGGATCCCTATCTTAAATGAGCTGTTTATCCTGTTTGTGTCAATAGATATTTCTAAGCTCTTATAACTATATATGCCCCCTGGGCGCTATGCGCGACAACCCCCGTAATTGCAAATTAGATTTATAAAGTATAAAAAAAAACCCGAATTATATTAATTGTTACTTAAAATTTATATATGTAACAAATGTATATTGATCATAATTAATAACATGAATTTTTACAATCACTTTTTATTTTCCATGACTAATAACAGCTATTTCTATAGGATTAGTAGAACACGATTTTCAAAACGATATTATTTTTGAAAAAGCATGTAACGTTATGCTGCCTTTTCTACTACGAAAATTTTTCGCATGGTTTATTATGTCTGAAAAATTATTTGGTAATATTATTTGGAACAAATACAAAAAAATTTTCATTGAAGATTGTAAAGATGATCAAAATAAAGCTCTTTTACATTTAAACGTAATTTTTAATTCTAAAAATATGTCTTGTAAAGATTTCAGTTTACCAGAACCAACAGAAACGATGAAAACAAATATTGATACTGACAATGATGAAAGAATATTTTGTAAACATAAATTCCATGAAATGTTTTCACAACTCA
>NW_019384287.1:1175326-1190097 GCF_000648655.2 Copidosoma floridanum | reverse complement strand
CTTCCCAATCTTATAGTAAATTATAACTTTTTAACAGAAAAAAATATAACAAAAATATTACAAAAATATTTAGTGTATTTATAAATCATAAAGTTCTTAAGTACTGTCAAGAATTGCGACTGATTTAGCTTTTCGACCACCCTCGGGCCACAGCTTATAGTCTAATAGCAATAGTAGGTCATGGTTATGCCACATGGTTAGGTGGCGCTACTAGCTACTTGCAATGTGTACTCAACGTTGTACTTAACTCATGGCTGGTAGGGATGCGCGATATTTGAAATATACCGATATTTGATTGTGCATGTAGTATATAAATCAGCAATACTAGTAAATTCAGAATGAATATTATTTAAGATTATTTAGTTTTGTTGAATATTTAAAAGTAATTGCAAGTTTTTACAGAAAATATTAAACAAAACTGACCATTAATTCAGGGATAGTTCCTTAAAACTTATTTATAATCAAAGATTAGAATCTATTTTAAAATTATACATAGATTTTTGAATTGAATTATGTCTTTCAAAAATTTCTAAATCCATCAAATATTTATTGGAAACTTATTTTATTCAGATTGTAAAGCTCTAATATTTTGTATTTTTTAACTTCTGGTAGCTTAAACGCTTAATTTATAGAGTTATTGGGTTGTTCACCCTTCTTCAATAAAGAGAAAAATTTATTTATATTTCCAACATAATTGGCATTTACGACACATGTCGTGTAATAAGTGCCGTTTCCATGTTTTTATTGGTAATATATACATCGTACCTCAGATATCGGCTTAAAATATTAATATTTACATTAAGAATCAGCCTTAGGCCGTGGTCACATAGGGCAGAAAATGCCAGCAGAGCGTCATAGAAATATAAAAATAGAGTGCCTTAAACCCACATGACCCTGTACTAAGCTGTGTCCTATGATACGAGAAAGACCGCTGCATAATTGTCATAGGGACCCTGTGGTAACTATGTAGCGTTCTCTCTCACACCAATAAAAACATTACCGGACAGGGTTATGTCGGTTTAGTGCTTTTTATTCTCATATCTCTATGTCTTAATACTTTTACATGTAATATTAAGGCTATAAAATTGGTATCACATACAAAATGCAGTGCCACTTATAAGTGAATATTCTTATATAGTTAGAGAGACAAGATTTCGCTGCAAACACTGTGAAAGGCATAGTTGAATACCACGAATCAGTAATGAGTAATCAGTACCTCAGTAATCATCTACAAATCGCCTATGAGTCAGTCATGGGTCTTGTGTGTAGAGCAGTCTTTAACCTGAATATAAACGGAAATGGTTTGCGTCCACAAGAACTTGCTCCTGATCGTGATAGTAAATTTTATGTTTTTTTTATCCTTTTTTTAACCACTTTTCTTAAGTGAAACATTCCACTTTATTGTAGTTAAGAAGTACCAGACTATCCATTCAAAAAATATATTACTATAGCTTAACAAAAAATCTACTTCCCTAAAGAATATGATAAGATATAAATACCCATTGCAATCTTTAAATATAAAATAAATGTTAAAAAAAAAAGAAAAAAGAAATTTTCGACAGAGAAAAGACAAAAAAAACAAAAATTATCAGAATTAAGTATCACGTATGAAAATGAAACTTGTAGTTAGAGAGACAAAGTGTCGCTATAGCTCAAACACTGCAAAAGACATCGTCATATGCCTAGCTGTGGCCTAGCATAATCATCCAAAAATTGCCGTTGTTCAATCATGTGTTTTTTGCGTAGAGCAGGCCTTAACCTGCATATAAACAAAAGTGCTTTGCACTTACTTGGACTTGCAATAAGGACTTGCTCCATATTGATATTGATTTTTGTATTTTTTACTCTTTTTACAATAACTTTTCTTCAGTTATATAATACACTTTATTGTAGATGTGGAATACCGGACTGGATGTTTAGAAAATGTATTCCTCGAAAACAAATACAAATCTCAGTACCTACTTTCCTAAAAAAGAGACTTGTTAAGACTCCTAAATAAATTACCTGTTGCAAAATAATCAAGTAATTTTAATCAAAACATGTTTGAGAGATCAAATTTCATGACATTTATAAGTAAATGATCTCTTGTTATTAGAGGGATAAGAATTCGCTGCAGTTCAAATACTGCAAATGGCATTGTTAAATGCCGAGAATGTTCATCTAGAAATTTCCTATGACTTAGTCATGGGTCTTGTGCGTAGAGGAGACCTTAACCTTAATGTAAACAAAAGTGTTTTGTATCAACAAGGACTTGCTTCCCAATCTTATAGTAAATTTAACGATTTTTATTTATTTATCTAAACAATTTTTTTCACTTACATCGTTATACATATAGAACAGTCGACTATATTCTAGATGTGAAGTACCTTAAAAACTGTTCAGAAAATGTTTTCCTAGAAAACAAAAGAAAATCTGAGTATAAATTTCCATGAATAGGAAGAACATACGTACCAAAATCTACTGCAAAAATTATGTTGACCGTATAGGATAAGGCTAAATAGAATACTAGAATGGTTTGGAAGCAGTAGTTTTTTTTTTTTTGTGGAAGGATGGGAAATGCATTAAGGCACACCATAGAGACAGCGGTAGTATGGGACTCAGTGGATTTTTTTTATTAGACCACCCATACCCAATAAAACCCCACTCCCAAGCTGCGTAGTTTTAGTTCCACCCCAGAACCGCGTTAGCAATACTTCACGGTAGAGCCACCAGGGAGACCATTGTGTCTCACAGCATTAACGAGCTGACTCTCCACCATTTGCTAGAGGTGCCAGTCCTCTCGAGTCCTGAAAAGGACTCGGGGTCCCTGAAGATTGGCACCCATTCTCTAGCACTACAACTTTTGTTGCTTCCCCATGCTGCCACCTAAAGGGCAGCCTCAGCTACCCGTGCGGCGGCTTTCTCCTCTTTCTTCTTGTGACGGACCACTGCCCCGACGTAACCGTCCACCACCCTCCATCTTTCTTCGGTGTGAAGCATTTCAGAGATGATGTTTTCAGGAGTGGGTGTCACGCTGAGCTTGTCCACGAGTTGCTGGCGCTTACGGTGCTATCTCTTGCATACGAAAAACGTTTGTTTGACGGTGTCAACCGCCGCAAGGCAGTAAGGAGATAGGCATCGAACTGACCATGCCAAAGAGGGGAACTGAGTGAGGTAATAATTCACCTCTCCATGCCCTCTCTCCACCCATGGTCACAGGTCCAGGATCAGCTGGTGCGTCCATCTACCCACACTAGCCTGATTCCTATCCTGTTACCAAGTCATCAACGTTTCCTTCCGCCTGTCGCCATCACTTTCGTCACCAGAGCCCTGGAATTTACTTTACCGCTCTAATGCAAGCAACACGACGGGGATCGTTCGTGCTATCACCATAACAGTAGCAAAGGGTACCGTGCGGTAGGCGGAAGCGATCCTTAAAGATCCGATGCGCTGCACCGAAATGAGGTGCTCTCGGACAACCCGTCTTGCAACCGCATCTGCCCACACCTCCGCGCCGTACAGCAGTATCAAGTTAAAGACCGAGGCCAGAAGCCGTCTTTTAGCCTCTCGCGGGCCCCCAACGTTTGGCATTAACCGTGTTAGTGCTCCCACAACCTTGGCGGCTTCGTCGGCTGCTCTCTTGATGTGCTACCAGAAGGTGAGCCGTGAGTTGACCCACACCCCCACGTAGCGCACAACCGGGCGTGCGCGGATTGCCTCACCCATAACGTTTAGGTGAAAGTCCACCAGGAACCACCTTTGCCTGGTAAGGACGACGATTCCCGTCTTGTCAATCGCAAGTACAAAACCATGATCCTGTAGCCACTCTGACACTATCGCGACCGCCCACCGAATTTTGCGCTCGGCCTCCTCTCGAGATCTCGCTGTGACGTGCAGTGCTATGTCATCAGCAAAACCCGTCAGCTTAACCCCCAAAGGTATTTTAAGGCGCATAAGTTCATCGTAGAACAGGATCCATAAGTCAGAGCCAAGGGCGGAGCCTTGTGCGACTTCCGACGTCAGGCGCCTTTCTCTTGGTCCATTCTTTGTGTTATACCGAAGTACACGATCCTGAAGATGGCTATCCAGTATCTTTCTAAGGTATTCCAGCACTTTCGGCGCCTTAAAGCCCTCATTATGTCGGACCATTTGGCCGAGTTGAAAGCGTTTCTAACGTCCAGAGTCACCAGGACATAGTGGCTTCTCATCTTATGTGAGGGTTTCTATGCCTCTCTCACTGACTTAAGGACCTCAGCCGCAGCCATGACCGTCGATCGTCTCCCTCGAAGCCCATACTGATTGTCTGAGAGACTAACTTCCCCTCTTAGACGAGTTCGTACCACCCCCTTGAACATTTTTCCGGCATTATCTAGCATGTACAAAGGTCGGAACGATGACTGGACCAAGGGGGTTGGTTTACCCTCGTCCAGAAGGACTAGCCTTTGAATCTTCCACCGCTCGCTGAACAGTCCGTTGCGCAAAGACACATTAAACATGTCCAGCAACACGTGTGGTTTTTTCGCGGCTATGACCTTGACGACTTCGGATGGCACCCCGTCTGGACCTGGGGCCTTGCGGTCCAGCGTCTCCGATACCACCGACCTTAATTCATCGAGGGTAAAGAGAGGCACCTCGCACGCACTTACGTCCCACAGTGGGCAAAAACGTGTTGTTTTTTGGATCGATAAAATAGCGGCTGCTGTATTGAACCGATCAAGATGATTTTTTTTTTTGGCATCAAGGTAAGATTGCGTAGAATAACAGAAAATTGGTCCGAATAAAAAAAGATACTTACGGGGGTGGGAACCACCCCTAAAGTCACCCTCTGGCACTGGTAATCGAATAAATTATTGTCTAGCATGCCAGCAGATTATTATTTTTTTCTGAAAATTGGTATACTCATGTTTTTCTAGTCGCTGAATTGGAATTTGACATAAAAATTTTTAAATTTAACATGGCGGATCCAATATGGCAGCCGAAAAAATGACAAATTGGTAAAAGTCTATGAAAATACGTACATGGGGGTTTGTTGGGGTGCTAATTACGAATCTTTTAACAAAAATGTAAAATTTAAAATGGCGGATCCAATATGGTGGCCGAAAAAATGAAAAATTGCTGAAAGTCCATGAGTATACGTACATGGGGTTTTTTGGGGTCATTTATAATTTAAAAAAATCTACCGCTACCTTGGTATTTACAGTGTGACTCTTTCCAAAAATGCACACGGTATAGTACTACGTATTAGTTTATGAGGTAACTCCTCGATAAATTGTTCATTTTTAAGAACAAACACAAGCTAATAAAGGTTTTTATGTTATAATAATTTTGAGATGAAATATCTTACAATTTTTGACGGTTGGAGAGGTAAACAATAATATCTTTGAAATCAGCAAGTCCTCAACAATTTTTAAAATATCACAGGTAGCCATTATGCTGTTCTCGCTGAAGCCCCGTTTTACCTACTTGTCAAGATTTTTTCAGTATATTGTATGCATTTTGTATTTGACAGTATCTTAATACGCAAAATGTAAAATCGGAAAAAACATTGTGAATAAATACCCTAATTACCAATTTGTTGTTTCGAATTTACTGTTTAGATATAATTTAAAAAAAAACATAAACATATTATTCTTAATAAATGTCACACTTCCGTACTCAAAAGATCCTGTGAGTTTTCCTGCAAAATCTTTTTGTACAAGTACTGTAGTGTAAAGTTCGTTCGAATAAAAAATGTTTCCAATGTTTATTTTAACTTGTAATAAATAATGCTCAATTTATGTGAAAATTTAGTTTTGCAATAAGATTATACTGCCTTTAAAATCGAAGTACTATTTATTAATTTACTTGGAAATGCTAGTTTCCTCTTATTAGATTCTACAATATTTACTTAATACGTTTTTAATTAATAAATAATCAAAACGAGTATTTATTAAAAATCAGTAGGACTTGATCTGAAATCCATTCATAATGATCATTTTTTATTGTAGACTTTATAATACTTCCCAAATCAAAAAAAAAAATTTCGTATTTAGTAACCATACACCTAAACTGACACCACTCTAGTAGTAATTAATCCAGCTAAACGATCTTATACCTGAGGCCGTATAGTTTACTTAGTACACAGTATTGGTTGGGTAAAGTTTGTAGTGCGTGCTTGTTGTTAAGGGTTTTTCGTGAAATAATATTCATCATTATTGCTTTCTGCTATGTTTAACAAATCAATGGTAGTAATAACAATAAAATAATAGTTTGATATCAGCCAAAAATAATACTGCCTGTGTGCTTGTTATAATTATCACACATGCACACTTTTTGATCACTCTTTAAAAAATAAAATATGTTGTAAAGGAGGTTTATTTTAAAACATGCCTAGGAATCTACGATGTAAAAGAAAGAGCACTGAGGTGTCACCAGGTGCTGGCCGTCCTAAAAAATTGAAAAGACCACATAGCAGGAAAGGTGGCAGAAAGAGAGCGGAAACTGAAAAAGCGTGTCAGCGTGTTTTATATAATAGAGCACACGACATACTGGAAAGTGCTGATAACAATGTTGCACTATTGGAGCTAGCTCTGACATTATGTAAAAAAAAAAAATTAATCAACAAAATCCAGATGACGTTATTAATGAAGCGCAAGTCCAAATCAAACGCACCATCGAGTCTGGCTTAGCATATTACTTGGAATCTGATTTTAGTAAAAGAACATACGTAGCTCATGTGAAAGACGCGCTATCGAGAAATGTTAACATTTACCCATCCTACACTTCCCTTTAAAAAGCTATGGCTGATTGCAAACCTAGTAATTATTCTGTGTCTGAAGTGGAAGTTGTAGTATCTCTGCAATGTTTACTAAACAAATCTGCAGAGCGAATTTGTGAGACCTTATGTATACAATAGAACCGAGATCATCTACGCAATCTGAAACTTACTGTTACTGGTGGGTTCGACAGTTCTGCTGGTCATGTTAATGCGCATCAAAAATGTGAGCAGTCTGAAAACGAAATGTAAAATAGTGAGATGTCATTGATGGTGACAAATATTCTGATTATCGAATTGCGCTGCAGATCAGATGGTAAATCATTCAAAGTATATTTTGTTATAAAATTTAACTTTGTTTTACTGTCATTATTTTGTTTTTTCGGTCGTTATCTTGCTTAAAGGTTGTATAGCACATCCTTTTTACGCTAATGTGCATGTTTGAAACAAAATATTTTATCAAGTCTTCTAACGACTTGACTATAACAGTGTTAATAAATCATAAAGGTATAGTTTTGTTAAACCTAGACTAAATTTTGCTTAAACAAAACGCTCAAATATTGATAACAATATAGCCATTTGAAGAATATCTACTTTGCCCTTGTTGACTTTTATAATGTTATCCGATTTTGATCCAAAACCTCTTATTCTGTTGAGAAATCAAATATCTACAATCGTACCTTTTTTTGATTATGAAGTATCAATTGATTATGTGAAAAAATAATTGTTAATAATAATTTTTGTAACAAGTGATTTTTTTAAAATAAATAATCGTTCTTTGGTTTTGTGATAGTTTTCATGAAAATTGTAGAGGTTAACGTAATTTTTTCAAAAAAATGTTACTTCGATAAGCATAAGTAAAAACTCTTGGGGTTGTATAAGTGCCCAAACGTTTAATCTGCCATATCTTAAGATTTACAGTGAAAAATTCCTGGAAAGTTATATTATTGATTTATTAAAAAAAGGATTCAGTAGAAAAGTAGTGATGCAACTTAAAAGTAAATATTTAAATTAAACCTATGGAGGGTTCGTGTTCGTAAATAATTACATTATTTTCCCGTCAATAAACATTGTTATACTAGAAATTTCAGTGAAGTGCTAATTTATTTAATTTAACTTTTGAAATAAATTTTGTTTTTGGAATTATTGAGTTCAAGTGCTTTTGTGTATGTTATTGTACTATTTGCTTGAGTGTTAAAAAAAGTGTTTAAAGTTATTTCAATAATTAAAATACCTTTTTTAGAAAATTTGATCTGGCTAAATCCCACTGGTCAAAGTGTTAGATTTTGTCGACCACTTCGAATACTCGTGGGAAAAGAAACGAAAGAAACAATACTGCTAAAATCTGAAAGATTAAATAACAAAATTCGCTGTCTGAAAGCGCACACATTAACAATGTCGAACAATAAAGTAGTGACCGTTGACTTTTGTGTGATAATAACAATGCTAGACGGCAAGTGCGTCAATGCAATAGCTGGAAACAAAGCTACCTGCCGATGTCCGATGTGCCTATGCACTACTCACGAATTTAGTAAAATAGAAAGCGATTCCACACCAATAGACTCATCCTTATTTTGTGGACTTGGCTTACTACATTGTGAAATCAAGGCTTTCGAGCTGCTACTCCATACGTCTTACAAAAAAAAGATGAAACCACCAGAATGGGAGATAACAAAAAATAACAATGGTAATACAATTACGTGTATTATTTTATTAAAAGTTGTTGAGAGAGTGTTTATGAGTCAATAGTTTTTCTTCAATCCTCAGCCGAACAATAATACGATTCCATTTTCTGCGTTATAAAATACAATTATATTTTCTGAAAAAAAACTTTAAACTGAGTGGCCTTGCAACGCATACTTAATACTTTACATATAATATTGAATACAGTAAATAGTGAACATTAATGAATGAAAACAAAAAAAAGTAAATATTGTCATTAAAAAATTGGAGAATTTGCAGTAACTTCGTAATAATGTTGGATTTTGTAATTTCAGGTTTTTATGAACAACATAAGAAAATTGTTCAACAGAAGATTTTTAAAGCATTTTCTGTACGGGTGGATCAGGTACTTCAGGGTCACGGGACCACAAACACGGGAAATCTTGCTCGTAAATGCTTCAGTGATCCCGAGAAGTTTGAAAATACTTATGAACTCGTAGTTGGAATATCAACTGTTCTGACATTATTCAAGTCAAAAAAAAAACTCAATTTGGAAGATCTGGAGAAGTACTGCAGACACATGTACAAAATATATTACCAAGAATTTCCATGGGCCAGGATGAGTTCAACCTTGCACAAACTGCTGGAACACGGTTGCCAGATTGCTGCAAAATTTCCTCTACCTATGTCCTTCTACGCAGAAGATGCTCAAGAATCATGGCATCGATATCATCGAAGAAATCTGATTATGCATTCTCGACAAGTTAGCAGAAAAGCTCGACTGCAGGATACATTCGATAGAGCAATCTGCATGAGTGATCCGATGATATCGATGATAAATCTTCAGAAGTGCATAGAAGCAAAGGAAAGACTTGAGTTGACAACGGAGGCCAAAAAATGTAGAATGCAAACGTAAGTTTATTATACGAACATATATATTTTTAGCTTGGATTCCAAAATATTGTAGTTTTAGTGATTTAAAGAATGTAGAACTTATGCAATATTTTATATAGTCCAATACTACAATGTGCATATACGTGTGAACAATTGAGCATTCTTAGTGTATGAATTCTGTGACAGAACATGTATACTTCTTGAAATAATGTTAAAAGTTATTTTTAAGTAATTGCAATAAAAGCGAACTGAAATAATTTCAGAAATCCCCTAAATTCTTGCTTAAGCCCTGATCTTACGAATTACAAATGTTTGTTTAGTCAGTTATGATTAACATTAGCCAATAATTTATTATGTGTAATTTTTGAACTAATGTACTATGTAGTATTTGAATATATATTTAGATCATACGATAATTTATAATTTCAAGAAATCTATGAATGGACACAAAAAAGTACGAAAAACTCTTATGTAGAATACTGTTGGTAAATCTGCATGCAATGATTCGAGTTACTTTTCTTTTAGTATGTTATTTTTAACCATACTCAATTTTACATGTGTACTATATTTCTTATTTATTCATAACTCTATCATGTTATTAAATATTACACTAAAAATATCTTTAAGTCTTATTCTGCCAAAATTTATTTTAAATAGCAGTAGATTAACATTCAAATTTATTTAATCAACTTCATTTTACACATAATATTAAAACATAGTATTAATATAATGTTATAGAGAAAATGACAACTACTATGAGATGGGTGACGAGTTAGAGAATATTAAAGATAAAAGTGAAGAGGAATAAGTACGTACGAAAGCAGATGAGACCAGATGAAATCATCATACGTAATAAACAAAAAAAATTTATAGACCCATTTATAATGCGAATTCAGGTTGTGATTTGTAGACCGACTTCTGTAATTTAAGGTTGACACACTCGTACTTGAAACAAAAAGCTTTATTTGAGAATTGTAAATTAAAAACGTGCACTCTTTTTTGACATTGCAGTTCACTAGTATGCTGAGTATTAATTAGAAAATTTATTTAATTACAACCAGCATAAACAGTATCTTTTCCTACAGTAAACAAATTCTTATTGTTTCAATCTAAAAGATCTTGGATCCGTCAGTTTGAATGATTCGTATTCAGCACCCCAAAAAACCCCCATGTACGTATACTCATGGACTTTCAGCAATTTTTCATTTTTTCGGCCACCATAATGGATCCGCCATTTTGAATTCTACATTTTTGTTAAAAGATTCGTAATCAGCACCCCAACAAACCCTCATGTACGTATTTTCATACACTTTTACCTATTTTTTATTTTTTCGGCTGCCATATTGGATACGCCATTGTGAATTTTAAATTTTTTTTGTCAAATTCCAATTCAGCGACTACAAAAACATAAGTATACCAATTTTCAGAAAAAAATAATAATCTGCTGGCATGCTAGACAATAATTTAGTCGATTACCAGTGCTGGAGGGTGACTTTAGGGGTGGTTTTCACCCCCGCGAGTATTTTTTTTTTATTCGGACCAATTTTTTATTATTCTACGCAATCTTACCTTAATGCTCCAAAAAAAATCATCTTGATCGGTTCAATACAGCAGCCGCTATTTTATTGATTCAAAAAAAAACACGTTTTTGCCCACTGTGCGTCCTGCCGCCTTCTTTTGGGATGCTCCGGGAAGAGTCAAGAGACCATCCTCTCCAAGAAGAAAGGATCCATCGGTGCCACTGGATCTGAGCCGCGCAGTCTTTTTAGCGCGATTCAGTAGCTCAGCCCCCACGTATCTTTATCTACATCAGCGATGAGTTCGCGCCAGCATCGGTTCTTGCTCATCTTAATCTCTCGCACCAGGATACTTTTTGCTCCTCTGTACGCGGCAACAGCCACCTTCGTGTCTTTGCGATTTCTGTATCACTGTGCAAGACGGCGTAGGCGTTGCGCCTCCCCGCGCAGGTTGGCAATTTCTTCGGTCCACCAGTAGCACTAGCACCACCCCTGCCTGTCGAATCTTTTAAGCATACACGTGTCACACCACTCCTTGACACGTCTCATGATACCTCTGACAAGTGCCTCGACTCTCACCGAATTGGTAATCTTGAATAAATCGGCCGGAGGGCGCGCGCTTGACATAGCTTCCCGCAACGAATCTCGATTGAGCTTCGCCACGTTTCAGCTGGCAGTGCGCCCTCGAGGCACTCCTCGCAAGAGTGCACCATGTTGCTCATTAATTATGAAGCTGACATATTGGTGATAACAAGCCGTATAGTCCTCCAGAACCTGCCAGTTAGATACCCGCACTGCCATTTGTGACGACGCTAGTGTAAAGTCGATGGTCGTGCCCCGGTGTCCGGTTCGCCTGAACATTGCTGAACTACCAGAGTTCATGACGATGAGATCTAGCCTTGCAGTTATCTCTAGCACCGCTCGCCTCCTGTAGTCGGTTCTCGGCTCCCCCCAAGTGATGGCCTTGGAGTTGAAGTCACCAGCCAGGACTATGTCGCTATTTTCCCCGCACACACGAATAGCATCCTCGAGCTCGGCAAGCCATCCTCTAAGGACGCCGATCGATATGTTGGGAGAAATGTAGCAGCTCACATAGAGTACACTTTCACTCCTGATCCACACGAAACCGTCCCCACCTCAAAAATCAGATACGGGGAACTTGTCGCTGCGAATGAGGATGGCCGTGCATCCAGCCCTGTCGCAGTACCAGCCCCGACCCGGTAACGTGTGGGACGGCTCATTTATGAAGAGTAAGTCTACACCCCCGGCGTGAGAGAACTGGTCCAGCAGATCATGCTCAAGCACGGTCCTATCAAGGTTTACTTGCAGGATCACCGCCATTTCCACTGAGCCGCTCCTGCAGACGCCTGAGGTGCTCGACACCCGGCAGTTCGAGCGACGTGTTCAGTGTCTGGTTTTAAGACGACAATTGCATACAGGTAACAGCTCACTTTTTTTGGAGCAGTTACGTGCTACGTGGACTCTTACACCACACCTCTAGCACGCTCCGGTCCTGTAAGGCCCGCCAAACTGCCTAGCAATGTGGCCAAAGCCCAGGCACTTGAAGCAGCGCTCAGCATTTTACTTAGGCCCCATCCTGCAGTTCACCTAGCCCAGCCTTATATAATGCATCTTGTTAAAGATCGTAGCTGTCGTTGCAAGTGCCTCAACGTAGAATATCCGATTTCTCCTGACAGTGCCAGACGACAGCCGTACTGCCAAGACGGGTGCCTTCTTTTCCTCAAAACAGCTTTTAAGTGTAGCCTGCACATCTTCCTCCGTCACTATAGGGTCAACGTCTCTTATCTCGTATGTTAAACGTGGGGCGAGGATCTTAATGCCACTATCACTCGCCACAGCGTATTTGAGCTCGTTAGCGAAAGCCTCGCGGCAGTCAGGCTGGCTTGGCTTCTGATTTTGGGATCTTATCCTTCCTAGCCTTTTCCTTTACTGGTTATTTTTTTTTTTTCTCTTTTCTATACCTCCGTCCTATCATTCTCATTGCCCGTTCGGCCAACCACGCCGTGCTCTAGTTGCAGCTGAAAGCCAAGCCCTCTTGGCTTTTTCGAGGCCTTTTCTGGCGTCAATTTTGGGCTTGGGGTTTCTCTTCCTCTCCTTCGCTTCCTTTTTTCTTTTGGTTCTATACCAATCTCTGGCTCCTCTGCTTCTTCAAGCCGATCCTGATAATGCTTAAGGGCGCCTACAGCCGTTGCTGCCAGCCTAACGAGATCCTTTATGGTCCTCACCGTGTTAAGGGTGCTTAGCCATAAGGTCATTCATCGCCCTCGCAAGTACCTCAAATGCCATGTCAGCGCTTTTCCGAAACTTAACCTCCAGGCCCAGCTTGGATCTCCCACCAAGCTCAAGATCTTGTGACTCTGCAGCAGACTCAGCCTTTTCTCGTCCCAGTTCCACCATGATTCTTCTCACTATGGGAGCAACGTCTTTGGGTAGTTGTCATCCTCTAGGATTTGCAAGACCTTGTCGTTGGTGGGGGAGCCTTGCTTGGGATAGGGAAGGCTCTAAACAAATAGGTGATCATTCGTCCAAGTGTGTGAGGGACTGGGTTTCCTCAAAAAAAAAAGAAAAAACAAAAAAGGGGGGACTTTAAAAAATAAATGAGAGTATAAGTGGTGAATGCGTGTAGAGACTAGAGCTTGAAGGGAACTGTCAGGATCCCCAAATGAAAATCAGCCGACTTGGAGGGCCGGCAGGGGCTGAACCCTCGTCCAAGCCACTAAGAATCAGCCTGATATCTTGGTGTGGTGATAACCTTGGCAGGTCTTAACCAATCCCCACCCTGTCGTGTATAGAGATCAGCGCCGGTTTTAACATTCTCTCAGATACATGCATAGCACTCTCCCTAACCAAACACAAGTATACTAAATGGTCGTTCCAATTTGCGTGCGTTGGGGTTTTTCCCTGGCTGGCGTGGGGAGCTTGGCGGTGGGTGAGGCCAGATGATAAGGCCCAGGTAAGTTCGGGTAACCACATCTGATATGGCTGCAAGTCTCATGAACAAATGAATGAAATAGAATAATAAAATAAAATGAAATGAAATCAAACAAGACATAAATAAACACAACGGAGTGAAAAAAAAAGAAATAAAAAAGGGAATTAAAAAAAAAGATTAAACAGAAAAATAAAAAAAAGAAATAAACTCAGAAAAGTACAANAAAAAAAAAATCAAATATGAAAAAAAATAACGAGAAATAAAAAAAAAATTAAACAAGAAATGAAGACAAAAAAAAATTTTTTTCTGAGTAATAAAATGAAATATGGAAAAATAATGATTTAAAATATGGAAAAAAAATAAAACATGAAATGAAAAAAAAAAGTTGAAAGAAATAAACCAGGGGGTATAAATGGGTCATGGGACCTACGGTAAAAACGAAATTTTTCAAACATGACATGAGTAAAAAGATACACAATTTCTCAGGTAACGAGGGGGTCGCCTGACAGATATAAATAAAAAAGCTCTATAAACATAAGCACTGCATTCATGTAGTTCACTAAAACAAAAAATTGCAAAATGAATAAAGAAAATAGGAAAATTCATTTCAGTACTCACGATAGTTGAACTTCGTGAGTACTGTATTTATGCATGACGTACTAAAGTTTTTGTTTCAGTGAACTACATGAATGCCGTACTTTTTTTTATAGAGCTTCATTCTTACTATCTGTCTGGCGACCTCCTTGTTACCTGAGAAATTGTGTTTCTTTTTACTCATGTTATGTTTAAAAAATTTCGTTCTTACCGTGGGTTCCATGACCTATTTATACCCCCTGTTTCTTCATTTCTGGTTTTATTTTTTTTTATATTTCATATCATTATTTTTTCATATTTTATTTCATTACTTTGAAATAATTTTTTTTTTTTTAAACTAAGTTCTTTATGTCGCGTTACTCGGGGGGCTGGAATTTTAAAACCGACAGATTTTTTTTTTTTGAAACGAAAGTGGTTT
>NW_019384287.1:1160110-1173347 GCF_000648655.2 Copidosoma floridanum | reverse complement strand
AGAAGCAAGAGACTTCTAGTAAGTGACTTTTGTCTTATGGAAATCTGTCGCTTCTTATATAAGCCCCCACGCACGCAACATAAAAAACAATTAAATAAATAATTTATCATTAGTTGAATGTGTTATCTGTAAATGCATTTAAAAATGAAACATTATAGTTACGAACCACACGATTATTACAAGAAACCGAATTTCGAAAAGCCAGCCTTTTTTCTCTGGCATTTAGCCTTAAGAAAGCTTCTTTAGGCTCCTGTCTCTAATGTCAAAAAGTCCTATCGAAAACCTTTTTGACCCCATTTTCCTCTTCGAAAGCATACAGGTCTTGGACCTCTAATGTCACTTTTCAGTTGCTCATTTTGACAGTACCCTGCTCGGCTACCGACTTTTTAATTTGCTGTGTAAATGCGACAGCATTCTCTACACGTTAAGCCTTAATGAGTATGCCTCCTTTTTTTGTAGTGACAACACTTTGGACTGCCAGGGTAGCCTTATCAGAGTCAAAGTTCAGCTTCATCGTCTTTAGCACCTTTGCAAAGGTCTGCCCTTCGGCCATCTTCACTACTACTGTCGTTGTCGCTTCCACTTATTTCTTCTGGCTTGTTTTTTCGTTTGAGAGACTTTTTTCTTGTTTGCCACTGCCTGTTTTCTTTTTTTTTTAGAGGCATGGTTTTCTGGAATTTCTCAGAGCTGTTTGATATGCTCGTGTTTCTTTCACTTCGTTCTATTTCCTTTAGGGCAGAATTCAGGGTTTTTTTCTGTATATGCTGTCGAAAATTATCTTTCCTTTGTTCCCTCCACTGCAGAAATTTAAATGACGACTTTCAAGCGTTGGTATATATATCTTCTTCAATAAAACAGTCTTTTCTCAGCACCTCTGCCTCTTGAAGATGCTTAAGCGCTGCTTTGAGTCCTTTTTTAACAGCGTTCGCTGTAATGCCGTACTTATCGTTAATCATTTGTATGATTGGACTTTATTAGCAACTTGCTGTCGCTTTACTTCAAGCCTAGTGACACTTTCTTCTAAAGATGCAAGCTCTTCCTAGGTCTAGTGGCTAAATACCGACACGTTGCTGGCCTCAGTGTCGTTAGTGCCTCTACTCGACAATCTTTCTCTTTGTCTTTTGTCTGTATAAAAAGGCCATGGAACATTAAGCAGTCCCTGTTGGCCATGAGATACGTCTTCGTGGCCCCCTCTAAAATCCGTGGGGCCTGCGTCAGTCACCCGGGCTTTCACTGGATCGGAACTGCCGGCAGATTACCTCAGAGAGGTTACCACCAGGGGTACAAGTTTTATATTGACGTTTTTGATATTGGCATCTTTTTTAATGGCTTACTGACACGCGAAGGTCAGCACTACCCTTTTTTTCTAAAAATAAGTATTTGAAAAAGGTTAAAACCAGGGCAGCAGCCCTCTCTGTTACTAAAGAAAATCGCTTCTTGCTCGGGCCGGCCGGGAGTCGCCACTCTTCCTCAGTCCCACCTGTGGAGACTGCCCTGGCGTTGAGTTACAAGTGAAAGTATGGTGTTTGTGTGTAATGTATGTATTTGTTGGTACATAACGGTCATTCCAGCGAGATGAGTGGCAGGTGTACGGTCCCGAGACCGCGCATACAACCCAACAAAACGGGCCGACGTAAGGCACTAAGGTGCTGCCACATAGCCTCCTCAGTGGTAGTTAAACTAGAGTAGTTGGCCCTCCACGTCTTTTTTGTTTATGAGGCATACAGCCATATCAGATGTGGTTACGCAGACTTACCTGGGCCTTATCATCTGGCTTTACCCGCCGCCAGGCCTCCAACGCAAGCCCGGAAAAGACCCCGCCAAACGCAACCCAGAACGACGTGTGTGATGCATGCATCCAAGAAGAATGTTTTAACCGCTGCTTACTTCTATACATAACATGTGCTAGTTTTTTTTGGCACGCATTAAGCAATGGAGTACAACCCATGGGAGCAGCAAAATGTAAAGAACAAGGAGCACGAGCAGAGCCGGCCCATGCATCCACACCGATGGAGGCATGGGGCACTAGTCTCTCGTCCACATCGCCGCAGATACACACGCCAACGCCACACACGCCTTCCAATTAACGCACCCGATCACTACCACAGAGAGCCACCCCAGTTGCCCATTGTCTTCTCATATTTTAAGAGGATATGCCCCTATCCGCCACCCGGGGAAGCGCTTTGTATGGAGAAACTAGTAGAAACCCTTTTTGGGAGAAGTAGTAGTAGTAGAAGTAGTAGTAGTAGTAGTAGTAGTAGTAGTTTTTTTTTTTTTCTGTGAAAGAAGGGAAAATGCATTGAGGCACACCGCAGGGACAGTGGTAGCGTGGGACTCTGTAGATTTTTTTTATTAGACCATCCATACCTACTAAACCCCCCCCCCCCTATGCCACGTGGCTTTTGATTCACCCTGAAACCGCGTTAGCATTACTTCAGGGTGGAGCCACCAGAGAAAACATCGTATCTCACAGCATTAGCTAGCAAGCTTGCCACCAGTTTCTAGAGGTGCCAATTATCTTGAGATCTGAAAAGGACTTAGGGTCTCTGAGGACCGGCACCCGTCCTCTAGTGCTTCATTGATGCTTTAACGTGCTGATAAGTATAAATACTTAGTGCAGCTTGAGTCTGCTTCCTTCACTCAGGGGCCCCCGTTACCTGCACGGCTGCTCTCTCCTCTTCTTTTTTCTGCCAGAGGACTGACCCGACGAAGCCATCCACTGCCGTCCACCCCTTTTCGCTGCTGAGCATCTCAGAGATGATGGTTTTAGGAATGGGTGCCACGCCGATCTTGTCCACCAGCTGCTGGTGCTCACGGTGCCATGTCTCACACACGAAAAATGTCTGTTTGACGGTATCATCCAAAACAGGGCTGTGAGAACACCTAGGTGATGCCTTCACCGCCACGCGGTGAAGATAGGCATTGAACTAGCCATGCCTGGAGAGGAACTAGGTGAGGTAGTAGTTTATCTCTCCATGCCCTCTTTCCACTCATGGCCGCGAAAGCGGAATCAAGCGGTGCAACCATCTACCCACTACAGCCCGACCCCACTCCTGTTGCCACGTCGTCAACGTTTCCTCCCGTCTGTAGCTATCATTTTCGTTACCAGAGCTCAGGAATTTCCATCGCTGCTCCTGCGCAAGCAACACAACGGGAATCGTTCGTGCTATTACCATAGCTGCAGCGTAGGAGACCATGCGGTAGGCACACGTGATTGTGCCGTACAGCAGGATCGAGTTGGAGACCAACGCAAGGAGCCGCCTTTTTGCTTTCCGCGGGCCTCCAACGTTTGGCATTAACCGTGAAAGCGCCCAAGAGATCCTAGCGGCTTTATTGGCTACTCTCCTGATGTGTTCCCCGAAGTTGAGTCGTGAATCAATCCACACTCCGAGGTAGCGCACCACTGGACTCGCGCAGATTACCTCACCTGCAACGCTTTGGCGAAAGTTTTTCCCGAACCATCTCTGCCTGGTAAGGAAGACCATTTCCGTTTTTCCTACAGCTAGCTTAAAATCGTGATCCCGGAGCCACTTCGACGCTATCGCGACCGCCCACCATACTTTGGGCTCGGCCCCCTCTCGCGATCTCGCTGTGACGAATAATGCTATGTCGTCAGCAGAGCCCGTCAGCTTGACTCCTGAAGGCATTTCAAGTTGTAAAAGTTCGTCGTAGACCAGGTTCCAGAAATCGGGGCCAAGGGCAGATCCCTGAGCGACTTCCAACGTCATACGCCTCTCTTTTGGTCCATCGTTCGTGTCGTACCGGAACACTCGATCCTGGAGGTAACTGTCCAGGATCTTTCTCAGGTAGTCCGGTACATTCTGGCACTTCAGGGACCTTATTATGTTGGACCATTTCGCCGAGTTGAAGGCATTCTTCACGTCGAGTCACCAGGACACAGACGCTCCTCGTCTTATGAGAGGGGTTCCATGCCTCCTTGACCGACTCAAGAACCTCAGCCACAGCCATAACCATCGATGGCCCCTCTTCTGGTTGGAATGACGATGGGACCAAGGGGGTGATTTGCCCTTGTCCAGAAGAACAAGTCTTTGGATCTTCCACCACTCGTTTGACAGTCCAACGCGCAGGCTCGCATTGAACATATCCAACTTAACGTGTGGCTTCTCCGCACTTGTGATCTTGAGGACCTCGGACGGCACCCCGTCCAGACCTGGGGCCTTTTGCCCCGGTGTCTCCGATGCCACCGACCTTAATTCATCGAGCGTGATGAGCGGTACTTGTCCTACACTTATGTCCTTCCGCCTCCTAGCGGGACGCTCCAAAAAGAGGCAAGAGACCTCTTTCTCCAAGAAGGAAGGTTTCATCGGCACCGTTGGGTTCGTACCACGAAGTCTTTTTAACACGATCTGGTAGACCAGGCCCCACGTGTCCTTATTTACCTCGGCGATAAGCTCGCGCCAGCATTGGTTCTTACTCACCTTGATCGCTCTCACCAACGCTTTTTTTGCTCCCGTGTACGTGGCAACAGCTACCCCAGCACCTCTGCGAGTTATGTGTCGCTGTGCATGACGCCGCAGATGCTGCGCCTCTTTGCGCAAGTTAGTGATGTCTTCGGTCCACCAGTAGCACGAACGTTGACCTCCTGTGGCTGGCCTTTTAGGCATACACCTGTTACACCATTCCTTGACCCGTCTCGTAGTGCTGCTTGCGAGTGTCTTGGCCTCCACTGGATTCCTGATCTTGTTTTAATTAGCTGAAGGTGGCGCGCTAACCATGGCTTCCAGCAGCAAATCTCGATTGAGTTTTGCTACATTCCACCCAGCAACGCGCCTTCGGATTCCATCTCGCGAGCCTGCATCCCGATCCTCGTTTATCATGAAGCTGACATACTGGTGATAACTGGCCGTGTAGTCCTCCAGGACTTGCCACTCAGACACTCACGCCGCCATTTCTGAAGACACCAGCGTGTAATTGATGATCGTTTCTTACATAGAAAGCACTCCCACACTTGATCCACACGAACCCGTCGCCACCTCCGATATCGGACAAGGAGAACTTGTCGCTGCAAATCAGGATGGCTGCGCCTCATGTCCTGTCGCAGTACCAGTCTCAGCCCAGTAACGTACGGGATGGCTTATTTATAAAAAGCATACCCACACTCCGGGCACGGGAAAACTGGTCCAGCAGATCTTGCGCGAGCACGGTTCTATCAAGATTCACCTGCAGGATCAGCGCCATTTTTTCGGAGCTATTCCTACAGCTACCCGTAGGGCTCCACACTTGGCAGACCTAGTAATGTGGCTGGTATCCGGCCTCGGGCTCACGTTCTCGCACAAGTAGCAGCTTAGTTCTTTTTGCAAGCAGCTCAGTGCCACGTGACCGTTTTTGCGACAACTAAAGCATGCCCTGGTTTTGTCAGGCCCGCCACACTGGTGAGTGATGTGGCCGAACCCAAGGCACCTGTAGCAACGCTCGGCTTTAGTTCTTGGTCGAATTCTGCAGTTGACCCAGCCAAGCCGCAGGTGGTCCATTTTATCGAGGACCGCCGCCGCAGACGTAGGGGCCTCAATATAGGCGACCCTGTTTTCTCTGATCGTTTCCGACGAAAGCCGCACGACCATCTCTGGTAGAGCAGCCCCGTCAAGACGACCCTTCATCGCCGCCGTAACTTCCTCTTCGGTCACCGTCGGGTCCACATCTTGGATTTTCTAGACGAGACGCGGGAATAGGGTGCGAACGCCGCCAGCATCCGCTACAGCGCTTTTTAACGCTGCAGCAATTGCGTCGCGACGTTTAGCGTTGGCCTTTTGCAGTTCAACGAGGACTCCACCCGTCCTCGTCTCCCTGACCGATGCCACCCCCACCCGGAGCTCGTCCTGGCTCACCTTTTCTATCTGGGCCAGGACCTCGGCGTACTTTCTACCCTCAGCTGGCTTGATGAGAATTGCCTCTGGCCTGGCCCTCCGATGCGGCTTCCCAGCGTTTCCAGGAGGCGGGCACCCCTCCGAAATTTTTTTCGGGTATGCCATCGATTCTTCATCAATGCACTTTTTTTTTTTTTTTTCTTTTTTTTGAGACGGTCTTCCACTCCTTCTGATCAGAAAAATTACCGTCTCCATTTCCTTCCTTCGCGGGTGGGGTCCATTCCTTTTCATCTGGACTGGACTCCAACCACCGCGACTTTTTTTTCGGTGGTCGCGCCAGAAAAGTGGTACTCGGCGAGCTTCCCACATCCTTTCTCTTCTTCTCCCCTGAAGAAGTCGAAAAGAGAGGTGGGGACCCCAATCCCCCCACCCCAGCCACGACATTAGCAAACTTCTTTTGAAGGCCTCGAGCTGCGAACAGAGCCTCCTCTACTCCACTTCTTATGTCCTGCTGGGTGGTCCCGTATTTTAACGAGTCCACCCAGCTTGACCGAAACTTGCAGCAAGTGGTTTAAGATAGCCTTTTCCTGGCGCTCCACTCCCACTGCGTTGCCGTGGCCTTCACCACCCTTACGTATCAAACCCTTCCCCAAAACCCTTAAAAAATTAACCTTCATTTTGTTCACACGAGTAGCTAGGGAAATAAAAGTCCGCCGTCACAGAGCCCCGCATGTGCCGATAAGGATAAATACTCGTGGAGGTCGCCAGGTATCCACGAGGCACCGTTTGAGACCGCCAGTACCCCGGTGGCCAACTAACCATTCAGCACGGTACGCATGACACCTTCGGCTTAGGGAGAGTTGTAGTCTGAGAATGGTGTTCGTGTGATGTATGTATATGTTGGTACACTACCGTCATCCCATCGAGACTAGCAGCAGGCAAACAGTTCCACAAACGCGCAGACAACCAAACAAAACGAGCTGGCGTAAGGAACTAAGGTGCCACCATATAGCCTCCTCAGTGGTAGTAAGCTTAGATTAGTCGGCCTACCACTTTTTTTTTGTTTATGAGGCGTACAGCCATATCAGATGTTCAATTACTCAGACTTACCTAGGCCTTATCATCCAGCTTCACCCGCCACCAGGCCTCCAACGCCAGCCCGGAACAGGACCCGCCACACGCAACATAAAACGATTCGTAAGTGTTCCTGTGTTTGTTTAGTAAAAGTGTGTGATGCATGTATCTGAGAAGAATGTTTTAACCGCCGCTTACTTCTATACACGACGGGTGCTAGTTTTTGTTGGCCCGCATCAAGCAATGGAGTGCCACCCACGGAAGCAGCAAAAAGCGAAGACCAAGGAGCACAAGCAGAGCCGGCCCATGCATCCACACCGACGGAGGCATGGGGCACTAGTCCCCCGTCCACATCGCCGCAGATACACACGCCAACGCCACACACGCCCCCCGATCCACGCCCCCGACCACCACCAGAGAGATCAACCCCANTTTTTTTTTTTTTTTTTTTTTTTTTTTTTTTTTTTTTTTTTTTTTTTTTTTGTGGAGGAAGAGGAAACGCATTAAGGCACACTGCAGGGACAGCAGTAGTGTGGAACTCGGTGGATTTTTTTTATTAGATCACCCATACCCACTAAAACCCCCCCATGCCGCGTGGCCTTTTGATTCATCCTGGAACCGCGTTAGCATTACTTCAGGGTGGAGCCACCAGGGAGACCATGGTGTATTACAGCATTAACAAGCTAACTCGCCACCAATTGCTAGAGGTACTGATGCTCTCGAGTCCTGAAAAGGACTCGGGGTCCCTGAGGACCAGCACCTTGTCCAGTGCTTTATAGTAGGCCACCTTCTCAGCCAGCACCACTATGAGATTAATGCTTTTTCTTGCTGATAGGTAAAAAGTACCCAGCGCAGCGTGGGTCCACGTAAGCCTGCCTTTTAACTCAAGGCCTTTTTACCTCATTTTCGCTAGTTTCGCCATACCGGGCGCTTCCCCGGGTGGCAGATAGGGGCATCCTCTTAAAATATGAAATGACAATGGGCAGCTGGGATGGCTCTCTGTGGTCGTGGTCAGGGGCGTGGATCGGAGGGCGTGTGTGGCGTTAACGTGTGTATCTGCCGCGATGTGGACGGGGGACTAGTGTGACCTCTATTAGTGAAGATGCATGGGCCGGCTCTGCTTATGCTCCTTGTTGTTCGCTTTTTGCTGCTGCCCATGCCGTGGGTGGCACTCCATTGCTTGATGTGGGCCAACAAAAACTTGCACCCGTCGTGTATAAAAGTAAGCTGCGGTTAAATCATCCTTCTTAAATACATGGTCACACACTCTCACTAAACAATCACAGGGACACTTCCATATTAATCTGGGTTGCGTGTGGCAGGTCCTTTTCCGGGCTTGCGTTGGAGGCCTGGCAGCGGGTAAAGCCGGATGATGAGGCCAAGGGAAGTCTGGGTAACCACAGCTTATTTGAGTGAACGCCTCATAAACAAGAAAAGACGTGGTGGGCAGACTAATCTAGGCTTACTACCACTGAGGAGGCTATATGGCAGCACCTTAGTGCCTTATTCCAGCCCGTTTTGTTGGGTTGTCAGTGGAGGGAACAAAGGAGAGATAATTTTCGACGGTATTTACAGTAAGAACCCTGAATTCTGCCCTGAAGGAAATAGAACGAAGTAAAAGAAACACGAGCATATCAAACAGCTCTAAAAACAGCCAGAAAACCATGCCTCTAAAGAAAAAGAAAACAGGCAGTGGCAAACAAGAAAAAGTTCTCTCAAACGAAAAAACAAGCCAGAAAAAATGAGTGGATGCGACAACGACAGTAGTAGTGAAGATGGCCGAAGGGCAGACCTTTGCAAAGGTGCTTAGGACGATAAAAATGAACTTTGACACTGATAAGGCTAACGTGGCAGTCCAAAGTGTTGTCACTACAAAAAAGGAGGTATACTTATCAAGGCAAACGGTGTAGAGAATGCTGTTGCATTCTCACTGCAAATGAAAAAGTCGGTAGCTGGACAGGGTACTGTCAAAATTAGTGACAGAAAAGTAACATTAGAAGTCCGAGTTCTAAATGCCATTGTAGATCAAGATGAGGTCAAGAAGGCTTTCGCTAGTACTTTTAAACATCACAGTCAGGAGCCGGAGGTAGCTCTTTTAAAGCGAAAGGCCAGGGGACAGAGTCTGGCTTTAATAAAGGTGGACGAAGCAACTGCCAGACAAGTTGAAAGGGAAGGCAAGTTACGAGTTGGTTTTTCAAGCTGCCGAATTCGAGGGAGAATTGAAGTAACAAGATGTTACAAATGCCTGGGATATGGACACGTCTTACTGAACTGTAAAAACGAAAACAGATCTAAGCGTCGCTTCTGGTGCGGAAGCTTAAACCACCGTAGAAACGAGTGTCCAGGCCCAGCACGGTGCTTCCTTTGCCCAAAAACCGACAACAAGCACGAAACAGGCAGTGGGAGCGACCCTTTATTTAGAAGAGCCCTAAAAGAGGCCAGGGATGAGGCCCAAGCAGATCTAAAATGAGGCAAAAAAGCCTGGAGTTGGAAGACAAGCTTATGTAGACCCACGCTGCGCCGGGTACTTCTTACCTAACAGCAAGGGAAAGCATTAAGCTTATAGTGGTCCCGGCTGAGTAGGTGGCCTACTATAAAGCACTAGACAAGGTACTATTTCTCAGGGACCCCAAGTCCTTTTTAGGACTCGAGAGCATCAGCACCTCTAGCAAATGGTGGCGAGTCAGCTCGGTAATGCTGTGAGACGCGATGGTCTTTCTGGTGGCTCTACCCTGATGTAATGCTAACGAAATTTCAGGGTTAATCAAAAGCCACGCGGAATGGGGGAAGGGTTGAAGTGGGTATGGGTGGTCTAACTGAAAAAAAATCTACCGAGTCCTACGCTATCGCTGTCCCTGCAGTAATTCTCAATGCATTTAGTAGTAGTAGTAGTAGTGGTAGTGGTAGTAGTAGTAGTAGCAGTAGTAGTAGCAGTAGTAGTAGTAGTAGTAGAAGTAGTAGTAGTAGTAGAAGTAGTAGTAGTAGTAGTGGTAATAGTAGTGGTAGTAGTATTGGTAGGGGGAAGGGGAAGTTTTTTTTTTTTTTTTTTTGTGGAGGGAGGGGAAATGCATTGAGACACACCACAGAGACAGCTGTAGTATGGGACTCGGTGGATCTTTTTTATTCGATTACCAATACCCAATAAAACCCCCCTTATGCCACGTGGCTTCTGATTCACTCCGGAACCGCGTTAGCATTACTACAGGGTGGAGCCACCAGGAAGACCATCGTGTCTCACAGCATTAACGAGCTAACTCGCCACCATTTGCTAGAGGTGCTCATGCTTCCGAGTCCTGAAAATGACTCGGGGTACCTGAGGACAAGCACCTTGTCTAGCGCTCCATAGTAGACCACCTACTCAGCCAGCACTACTATAAGCTTTATGCTTTCCCTTGCTGATAGGTTAAAAGTACCCAGCGCAGCGTGGGTCTACATAAGACTGTCTTTCAACTCAAGGCTCTTTTGCCTTATTTTAATATTTTTGGGCCTTATCCCTGGCCTCATTTAGGGCTCTACTAAATAACGGGCAGCTTTCACTGCCTGCTTCGTGCTTGTTGTCTGTTGTTGGGCAAAGGAAGCACCCTGCTGGGCCTGGACACTCTTTCTTACGATGGTTTAAGCTTGCACACTAGAAGCAAAGCTTGGATCTGTTATCTTTCTTACAGTTTTCTGAGACGTGTTCATATCTTAGGCACTCAATACATCTTGTTACTTTAATTTTTCTTTGTATTCAATAGCTTACGAAGCCAACTCGTAACCTGCCTTCCTTTTCTACTTTTTTGGCAGTTGCTTCGTCCACCTCTATCAACGCTTGCTTCTGTCGTCTGGCATTTGGCTTTAAGAGAGCTACTTCTGGCTCCTGGCCCTTAAGTACGAAAGTCCTAACAAAAGCCTCTTTGTCCTCATCTTCCTCTACAATGGCATCCAGGTCTTTGACCTCTAATGTTACTTTTCTGTTGCTCATTTTGACAGTACCCTGTCCAGCTACCGACTTTTCGATTTGCTGTGAGAATGCAGTAGCATTTTCTTCTTTTTTGGCCCTAATAAGTACGTCTCCTTTTTTTTTTGTGACAACACTTTGGACTGCCACGTTAGCCTTATCGGTGTCAAAGTTCGCCTTCATCGTCTTTAGCACCATTGCAAATGTCTGTCCTTCAGCCATCTTTACCACTTCTATTGTTGTGGTGTCCACTTCTTGCTTCTGGTTTGCTTTATCATTTAGAAGAATCTCTTTTTGTTTGCCACTGCCTGTTCTTTTTTTTTTTTTTCATGACATGGTTGGATGGCGTTTTTTAGAGCTGTCTTATGGGCTCCTGTATCTTCTACTTCGTTTTATTTTGTTTAGGGCAATGTTAAGGATTCTTTGTTATAGATATCGTTGGAAATTATCTTGCCTTTGTTTTCTTTACTTCAGGAATTAAAATGACGGTCATTCTTAACAGCGGTCACTGCGTTTTTGTACTTATCATTAATTGCTTTTAGCGTTTCTGTAATCTTTATTAATGCTGATTGGACTTTTTAAGTCACTTGCTGTCGCATTACTTTAAGCTTAGCACTTTTTTTTCTTAAACAGGCAAGCTTTTCTTGTGTCTGGTTGCTTATTACTGACACGTTGCCGTCTACAGTGTCGTTGGTGCCTATGCTGGATAGGTTTCCTCTTCGTTTTTTGTCTGTATAAAAAGGCCATGGAACATTAAGCAGCCCCTGTTGGCCATGAGACACGTCTTCGTTAACCTTTACCAGAATCCATGGGGCCTGCAACAGTCATCCGGGATTTTACTAGATCGGAACTTTCAGCGGATCTCCTCAGGAAGGTTAGCGCCTGGAGTACAAGTTTTGCTTTAACGTTTTCGATGTTGGCATCTGTTCTGATGTCATACTGACCCACAAAGGCCAGCACTACCTTTTATCTAAACTTAAATATTTGAATAGGGTTAAAACCATGGCATCAGCTCTCTCTGTTACCTGAGAGAACTGCTACTTGTTCTGGCCGGCCAGAAGTCACCATTCTCCCTCAGTCTCACCCGTGGAGACTGCCCTGGCGTTGATTAACAAGTCTAAGAATAGTGTTCATGTGTAATATATGTATATGTTGGTACACTACAGTCATTCTAGCAAGACGAGCAGGTGAACAGTCCCACGACCGTGACCGGCGCAGACAACCCAACAAAATGAGCAGGCGTGAGGCATCAAGGTTTTACCATATAGCCTTCGCAGTAGTGGTTAGCCCAGAATGATCAGCCCACCACGTCTTTTTTGTTTATAAGGCGTAAAGCCATCTCAGATATGGTTACGCAGACTCACCTGGGCCTTATCGTCTGGTTTTAACTACCAGCAGGCCTCTAACGCAAGCCTGGAAAAGACCCTGATACTTGCAACCCGGGACAATTCGTATGTATGCCTGTGTTTTTCTAGTGGAAGTAAGATGCATGCATCTAAAAAGAATCGTTTTTCAGCTTGCTTCTTTTTTGGAGTAGTCTTGTGCCACGTACTCTTTTTACCACACCTCCAGCACGCGCCCGTCTTGTCAGGTCCACCACACTGCCTTGGAATGTATCGAAAACTCAGGAACCTGAAGCAGCACTCAACTGTTGGCCTCAGCTGCATCCTGCAGTTTACTTAACCTAACCTTATGTGGTCCCTTTTATTAAGTTTTCCATGCCTCCTTCACCGACTCAAGGACCTCAGCCACAGCCATGACTGTCGATCATCCCCCTCGAAACCCGTACTGATTGTCTGAGAGACTGACTTTCCCTCTTAGACGAATTTGTGTCAGCCTCTTAAGCATTTTCCCGGCATTATCCAGCATGCACAAAGGTCAGAGCGACGACGGATCCAAGGGGGTTGGTTTGCCCTTTTATCCTGGCGCTAGGAGAGGTTGAGCATACAATTTTAGGTCCCCTCAAGTACCTTACGTATTTATATGTTTTCGGGGTCGCTGATTCTGAATTTCGAGGGTACCAGGCCCAATTCTAGTCCCATTTCGAGCTAGGGCCCATTTTTGGCCCAAAGTCGCTGTTTTTAAACTATTCACGGCAAAATTTTTAATTTTTGCCTCAAAAACATTTTTTATATCAATAAAATGTTTTCTAAAATAGTTTTGTTATTTCTTACTTTTTTTCCTGCAAAAAAAACCGTACCAATAGGCCTTCTACTTCATCGCGATGCGTGATACACATAAGCTAAATACTCATTTTTATAAAAAGATTGATTATTTGTTTGTTTATACTTTTTGAAAATATTTACTCTCTCAAAGTAATACTTATATAAACTATTACTAAGAAGCTTATTTTATTGGTTAAAAAATAACTTTATTTATTGTTGAAAAAGTAAATAAA
>NW_019384287.1:1136910-1150884 GCF_000648655.2 Copidosoma floridanum | reverse complement strand
ATCCACCCCGGAACCGCGTTAGCATTACTTCAGGGTGGAGCCACTAGGGAGACCATCGCGTCTCACAGCATTAACGAGCAAGCTCGCCACCAGTTGCTAGAGGTGCCAGTCCCCTCAAGTCCTGAAAAGGACTCGGGGTCCCTGAAGACCGGCGCTCGTCTTCTGGCGCTTCAATGATGCTTCCCCTTGCTAATGGGTATAAATACTTATCACAATCCGGTACGCATACTTTACTCAGGGACCTCTGCTACCTTTACGGCGGCTCTCTCCTTTTTCTTTTTCTGCCGGAGGACTGACCTGAAAAAGCCATTAACTGCCGTCCACCCCTTCTCACTGCTGAGCATCTCGGAGATGATGGTTTCGGGAGTGGCCGCCCCGCCGATCCCGTCCACCAGCTGCTGGCGCTTACGGTGCCATTTCTCACACACAAAGAATGTTTGTTCGACGGTATCGTCTAGCACAGGGCAGTAAAGACACCTAGATGTTGCCTTCAACGCCATGCGGTGGAGATAGGCATCAAACTGACCATGCCCGGAGAGAAACTGGGTGAGGTGGTAGTTTACCTCCCCATGTCCTCTCTCCACTTATGGCCGCAGGTCTGGAATCAGGCGGTGCGTCCATCTACCTACTGCAGCCCAATCCCACTCCTGTTGCCACGTCGTCAACGTTTCCTCCCGTTTGTTGCTATCGCTTTGGTCGCCGGAGCCTAGGAATTTTCTTTGCCGCTTTCGCGCAAGCAACACAACGGGTATCGTTCGTGCTATCACCATAGTGGCAGCAGAGGAGACCGTGCGGTACGCACACTCGATTCTTAAGGATCCGATGCGCTGCACCGAAGTTAGGCACTCTCAAAGATCCTTCCTCGCGAGTGCGTCCGTCCACACCTTCGCCCCATACAGCAGGATCGAGTTGGAGACCGACGCAAGGAGCCGTCTTTCCGCTTTCCGCGGGCCTCTAACGTTCGACATTAACCGTGAAAGCGCCCAAGAGACCTTAGCGGCTTTATCGGCTGCTTTTTTGAGGTGCTCCCCGAAGGTGAGTCGTGAATCGATCCACACTCCGAGGTAGCGCACCACTGGACTCGCGCGGATTACCTCACCCGCAACGCTCAGGCGAAAGTCCTCCCCGAACCATCTCTGCCTGGTGAGGACGACCATCTCTGTTTTCCCTACAGCTAGCTCGAAACCGTGATCCCGGAGCCACTTCGACGCTATCGCGACCGCCCACCATACTTTGGGCTCGGCCCCCTCTCGCGATCTCGCTGTGACGGGCAAAGCTATATCGTCAGCAAAGCCCGTCAGCTTGACCCCCCGAGGCATTTCAAGGCGTAAGAGCTCATCGTAGACGAGGTTCCAGAGATCGGGGCCGAGGGCAGATCCCTGTGCGACTCCCGACGTCAGACGCCTCTCTCTTGGTCCATCCTTTGTGTCGTACCGGAAAACTCGATCCTGGAGGTAACTGTCCAGGATCTTTCTCAGGTAGTCCGGTACATTCTGGCGCTTCAGGGACCTCATTATGTCGGACCATTTCGCCGAGTTGAAGGCATTCTTCACGTCGAGAGTCACCAGGACACAGTTGCTTCTCGTCTTATAAGAGGGTTTCCATGCCTCCTCGACTGACTCGAGGACCTCGGCCACAGCTATTACTGTCGATCGCCCCTTACGGCACCCATACTGGTTTTCTGAGAGGCTGACTTCTTCTCTCAAGCCACCATTTGCTAGAGGTGCTAATGCTCTCGAGTCCTGAAAAGGACTCGGGGTCCCTGAGGACCAACACCTTGTCTAGCGCTTCATAGTATGCCGCCTATTTAGCCAGCACCACTATAAGCTTAATGCTTTCCCTTGCTGATAGGTAAAAAGTTCCCAGCGCAGCGTGGGTCCACATGAGCCTGTCTTTCAACTTAAAGCCTTTTTGCCTTATTCTCTGATCCTACTCAGGCCTTATCCCTTGCCTCTTTGAGGGCTCTCCTGAATGAAGGGCAGCTCCCGCTGCCTGCTTCGTGCCTGTTGTCCGTTGTTGGGCAAAGGAAGCACCGTGCTGGGCCTGGACACTCTTTCTTTCGGTGGTTTGAGCTTCCACACCGGAAGCACAGCTTTGATCTGTTTTCATTTTTACAGTTGCCCTACACGTGTCCATATCCCAGGCATTTGTAACATCTTTTTACTTCGATTCTTCTTTGAATTCGGCAGCTTACAAAGCCAACTTGTAACCTGCCTTCCTTTTCTACTTGTCTGGCAGATCCTTTGTTCACCTTTATTGAAGCCAGCCTCTGTCCTCTGGCATTTGGCTTCAAGAGAGCAACTTCTGGCTCCTGGCTCTGATGTCCAAAAGTCCTAGCGAAGGCCTCTTTGACCTTATCTTCCTCTACAATGGCATCCAGGTCTCGAACCTCTAATGTCACTTTACTGTCGCTCATTTTAACAGTACCCTGTCCGGCTACCGACTTTTCAATTTGCTGTGAGAATGCAGCAGCATTCTCTACACCTTTGGCTTTAATAAGTATGTCTTTTTTTTTCATGTAGTGACAACACTTTGGACTGCCACTTTAGCCACATCGAGGTCAAAGTTTGCCTTCATAGTCTCCAGCACCGTTGCAAAGGTTTGTCCTTCAGCCATCTTCACTACTACTGTTGTTGTGGCGTCAACTCTCTTCTTTCGGCTTGTTTTATCATTCAGTGGAATTTCTTTATGTTTGCCACTGCCTGTTTTCTTTTTTTTTTTGAAGACATAGCCTGCTGGCGTTTCTTAGGGCTGTCAGTAAGGCTCCTGTTTCTTTTACTTCAATCTATTTCCTTTAAGGCAGTGTTCAGGGTTCGTTTCTATACATGCCGTCGGAAATTATCTCGCCTTTTTTTCCTCCACTGCAGGGATTCAAATGACCATTCCCAAGCGTTGGTACACAAATCTTCTTCAGTAAGACATCCTTTTTTCAGCACCTCTGCCTCTTGAAGATGCTTAAGCGCCGCTTTGAGCCCTTTTTCAACAGCGTTTGCTGTGTTGCCGTACTTATCATTAATTAGTTGTAGCGTCTCTGCAATGTCATTTGTTGCTGATTGAACTTTATCAGCAACTTGCTGTCGCTTTACTCCAAGCCTAGTAATACTTTCTTCTCAAGAGGCAAGCTCTTCCTGGGTCTGGTGGCTAAATACCGACACGTTGCTAACCTCGGTGTCGTTAGTGCCTATACTCGACAGACTTCCTCTTCGTCCTTTGTCTGTAAGAAAAGGCCACCGAACATTTAGCAGTCCCTGTTGACCATGAGACCCGTCTTTGTGGCCCCCCCCCCCCAAGAATCCGTGGGGCCTGCGTCAGTCAGCCGGGCTTTCACCGGATCGGAACTGCCGGCGGATTCCTTCAGAGAGGTTACCGCCTGGGGTACTAGTTTTGCATCGACGTTTTTCATGTTGGCATCTTTTTTAATATTGTACTAACCCGCGAAGGCCAGCACTACCCTTTTTATTAGAAATAAGTATTCGGAAAGGGTTAAAACCAGGGCAGCAGCCCTCTCTGTTACCAGAGAAAACTGCTACTTGCTCGGGCCGGCCGAGAGACGCCACTCTCCCTCAGTCCCACCCGCGGAGACTGCCCTGGCGTTGTGTGCGTTGTTTTCGGGAGTGGGTGTCATGCCGAGCTTGTCTACTAGTTGCTGGCACTAACGCTGCCATCTCTTGCACACGAAAAACGTGTGTTCGACGGTATCAACCATCGCTGGGCAGTAAACACATCTGGGGAATGCTTTTACCGCCATGCGATGTAGATAGGTATCAAACTGACCATGCCCGGAGAGTAACTGAGTGTGGTCATAGTTCCCCTCTCCGTGCCCTCTCCACCTATTGTCACAGGATCGGGACATGCCAGTGCGTCCAGCTACTCACACTAGCCTGGTCCCACTCCTGCTGCCATGTCGTTAACGTTGCTGCCCACCTGCCGCCATCACTTTCGTCGTTTGAGCCCAGAAATTTTCTTCGCCACTTTAGCGCTAGCAACACGACGGGGATCTTTCATGCTATCATCATAGCAGCAGCAGAGGAAACCGTGTGGTGGGCGGAAGCGATCCTTAGAGATATGATGCGCTGCACCGAATGAGGCGCTTTTGGACGTCCCGTCTCGCAACCGCATCCACCCAGACTGCCGCACCGTACAGCAGTATCGAGTTGGAGACCAACTCCAGAAGCCGTCATTTGGCCTTTCTTGGGCACCTAACGTTCGGCATTTACCGTGTTTGCGCTCTGGTAATCTTAGCGGCTTTGTCGGCTGCTCTCTTGATGTGCTCCCAGAAGGTGAGCCGTGAGTCGACCCACACCCCCAAGTAGCGCACAGCAAGGCTTGCGCAGATTGCCTCACCTGCAACGTTCAGGTGAAAGTCCTGCCCGAACCACCGTTGCCTGGTGAGGACTACCATCTGCGTCTTGTAAATTGCAAGTTCAAAACCGTGATCTCGCCGTTACTCCGACACTATCGCGATCGCCCACCGAATCTTGCGCTCAGCCTTCTCTCGGGATCTCGCCGTGACGTGCAGTGCTTTGTCATTAGCAAAACTCGTCAGCTTGACCTCCGGAGATATTTTAAGGCGCAAAAGTCCACCGTAGACCAGGTACCATAAGTCAGGGCCAAAAGCAGAGTTCTGTGCGACTCCCAAAGCCAGGCGCCACTTTCTTGGTCCATTCTTCGTGTCATACCGGAGTACACGATCCTGAAGATAGCTATCCAGTATCTTTTTAAGGTATTCCAGTACATTCTGGCGCCTCAAAGCCCTCATTATGTTGGACCATTAAGCCGAATTAAAAGTGTTTCTGACGTCGAGAGTTACCAGGACACAGGCGATTCTGGTCTCATGTGACGATTTCCATGCCTCCCTTACTGACTCAAGAGCCTCGACTACAGCTTTAACCGTCGAACGCCCCTTTGGGAACCCATACTAACTTTCCGAGAGGCTGACTTTCCCTCTTAGATGAGTTCGTATCAGCATCTCGAGCATTTTTCCGGCATTATCCAGCATGCACAAGGGTTGGATCGACGACGGGACCAAGGGAGGTGGTTTACCCTTGTCCAGAAGGACAAGCCTTTGGATCTTTCACCTCTCGCTGAACAGTCCATTGCGCAAAGATGCATTAAATATGTCAAGCAACACGTATGGTTTTTCTGTGGCTATGACTTTAAGGACCTCGGATGGCACTTTGTCCGGACCCAGGGCCTCGCAGCTCGGCGTCTCCGATACCACCGACTTCCATTCATTGAGGGTAAAGAGAGGCACCACACCTACACTTATGTTCTCCCGCTTTTTTTCGAGATGCTTTGAAAAGAGACAAGAGACCACCCTCTCCAAAAAGGAAGACTCCATCGGCACCACCGGGTTCGAGCCACGCAGTATTTTTAGCACGATTCGGTAGCCCAGGCCCTACGTATCTTTATCCACATCATAGATAAGTTCGCACCAGCATCGGTTCTTGCTCACCTTGATCTCTTGCACCAGGATACTTTTTGCTTTCCTGTACGTGTTAATAGCCACCTCCACGTCTTCGCGATTTTTGTGTCACTGTGCAAGACCGCGTGGCGTAGGTGCTGTGCCTTCCTGCGCAGGTTGGCAATTTCTTCGGTCTACCAGTAGCATGAGCGCTGGCACCGCCTGGCGGTTTTTTTGGGCATACACGTGTCACACCACTTCTTGACATGTCTAATAGTACCCCCTACAAGAGCCTCGAATTTCGCCGAATTGGTGATCTTGGACAAGTCGGTGGGAGGGGGTGCGCTTGTAATGGCCTTTCGCAACAAATCTTGATTGAGCTTTGCCACGTTTCACCCGGCTGTGCGGCCTCGAGGCACTTCTTGCAAGCTTGCATCATATTCTTCATTGATTTTAAAGCTGACATATTGGTGATCACTAGTCGTTTAGTCCTCCAGAACCTGCCAATCATACACCCATGCTGCCATTAGTGACGACGCTAGTGTAAAGTCGATGATCGTGCCCCGGTGACTGGTTCGCCTGAACGTTGCTGAACTACCAGAGTTCTTAACGATGAGTTCTAGCCTTGCAGCCATTCCTAGCACGACCCGACCCCTGGAGTCCGTTCTCGGCTCCCCCCAAGAGATGGCCTTGGAGTTGAAGTCGCTGGTCAGGACTATGTCGCCGTTCTCCCCGCACACACGAATAGCATCCTTGAGCTCGGCAAGTCGCCCTCTAAAGACGCCGATCAATATGTTAGGGGTATTGTAGTAACTCACATAGAATGCACTTCCACTCCTCATCCACACAAAACCGTCCTTGCCTCCGGAATCGGATACGAGGATTTTGTCGCTGCGAATCAGGATGGCTGCGCATCCAGTCCTGTCGCAGTATCAGCTCCGACCCAGTAACGTGCGGTGCAGCTTGTTTATAAAGAGCAAGTCCACACCCTGGGCGCGAGAGAACTGTTCCAGCAGATTATGCTCAAGCACGGTTCTATCAAGGTTTAATTGCAGGATCACCGCCATTTCCACTGAGCCGCTCCTGCAAACGCCTGAGGTGCTCGACACCCAGCAGTCCCAGCGACGTGTTTAGTGTCCGGTTTTGGGACCACGCTTTTGAACAGGAAACAGCTCACCTCTTTTTTGGGACAGTCTCGTGCCATGTGGCCCCTGTCGCCATACCTTCAGCACGCCCCGATCCTTTTAGGTCCACCACTTTGCCTAGCAATGTGTCTGAAATGCAGGCACCTGAAGCAGCGCTCAACTGTTGGCCTCAGGCGTATCCTGTAGTTTACCCAACCTAGGCTTATGTGGTCCCTCTTATCAAGAATAGGGGCCACCGTCGCAGGTGCCTCAACGTAGGCTATACGGTTTCCTCTGTTGGTCCCAGGGGATAGCCGCACAGCTATAACAGGGGCTGTGCTCTCATCGAAGCAGCTCTTTATTGCCACCTCAACGTCCTCCCTGGTTACCGTTGGATCGTCGTTCCTGATCTTCCAGGTCAGGCTCGGGGAAAGGGTTTTTACACCATCCGCGTCCACAACAGCACTCTTTAGTGCCTTGGCAAGCACATCGCGGCGCTCAGGCGCAGTGTTTCTCAGTTTAACGAGGACACCTCCTGCACTCGTCTCCCTGACAGACCCCACGTCCTCCCCGAGCCCGGCCACGTTGACCTTTTTCATTAGGGCCAGGACCTCGGCATACTTTTATCCTTCAGCTGGCATAACCAAGATCGCCTAGGGCCTGATACTGCGGCGCTTTTTCAGGCAACTCTAGGGGCAAGAGGTAGCCTCTTACCACCAAGGAGCTTAATCCCCTTAGCTTTCCCTTTTTTCTCTTGCCTTTTTTTGGACCTTCGTCCATTCAGCCTGTTTAGCTGGATCATCAATCGTGTGCGGCTGAGGTCCAGACCCCTTTGCTTTTTTTGGGGCCTTTTTCGGCATCTGTTTTGGACTCGGGGTCCCTTCCCCTCATCTTCGCTTTCTCTTTGCTCCTTTTGAAGTTTTCCTTTGGGTGCTGCTTAAAGGCAGCTCGTCCATTTCTGTTAGTCTTTCCTGAAGACGCTTGGAGGCGCCTTTAGCAGTCACCACCAGCACGACGTTCGCCTTTAAGGTGCTCGCCGTGTTAGAGTGCTTCACCATAAACGCGCTCAGCTTCTTTATTGCCTTTACGAGGTCGTCAAAAGCTGCCTCTGCAGCTATGTTTGACACTGCCCCATGGTCTGGCTTCTTCGCTCCGTTTTGGACAGGGAATTTCCTCCCATCACTTACTCCTTTTGCTCCTTTCTTGGTTGAAATTGTGTGGGCCATATCTGAAACATACAAGCTTCATCCCAAGGTTCCCACCGACCCATCTGGATCCCTCAGCCAGTGGAGGCTGCCGTCCACCCCCAACACATGCCTAAAGGGTGGTTTCGGACCAGGTTGATAACCTCAGGATTTAGCACGCTCTACCACGCAAGCCCACCTTTACTCCCTCGAGCATCGCGCCCTAACCAAGAAGCGATCCACTCTCTGGAGAGTTTCCGGCAGGCGTTACGTGACAGAACGCTGTCACCACACTGTAGGAGCCGAGCAGCCGAGGCAAGCCAGCAATGTCAGGCCAGCATTCCAATCAGCCTAAACAAAGGCCCGCCGATCCAAGCAAGCGCAAGAACAGAGCAAAGCTGCACCACTCCCGCATTATCCCCGCCCAGCAGGACCTCGCCAGGCCAGCAAGACCACGGCAGCAGCACGACGAGCCCACCCTTGCTCCGCGGGCTTCCCAGTGTTAGCCGATTGACCAGACCTGGTTGAGAATCTGGCCTTCCGTCTTGCAGTCACCAGGAGCCAAAGACCGCTTGGGTCACTTTGGCGCGCAGCCTAGGTTTCGCCTTACTGCCCAGGATCTCTCTTTGGTTGCTCACGGGTCGCACCGCACGGCAAACACGGCGAGCTTCTGCCCCCGGCTAGGGTCTATTTTTGAGGAGTTCCCAGAAATAGAAAACTAGGTGTTAAGGTTCTGTTTTAGTGTAGATGAGAGGTTCTTCCATGTCGTGCCGAGCCCCAACCGCAAGACTGGGAAAGACAATTTTCAATCCCTGAATCCCGGCCTCGCAAGGAAGTACCAGCTAGTATGCACTAAAAGTGCCTTCCACCATCGTAAATGGTTGCGTCCAGCCCCGACCAACGGCAGGATCGGACAACGGCACGAAATCATGTCAGTGTAGATGTATGGCAGTATTTTAAGGATTAAGTTTAAGGATGGAGGATTTGGCAGATGTGTAAGGAAGGATAGTGTACCGTCAGTTTAAAGCCCCCTCACCCGACCTAGGCTGTAAACAGCACGGTCTTCGACAAGCTTCCGCACACCGTGGAGGGAGAGTAAAAGTAGTAGTAGTAGTAGTGGTAGTAGAAGTAGTAGTAGTTTTTTTTGTGGAGGGAGAGGAAATGCGTTGAGGCATACCAACTACAACCCCTACCCATGCCACGTCGCTTTCGTACCACCACGTTTTTAACCACGTTAGAATTACTTGAGGTTAGAGCTCCCAGGGAGAACAACGTCTCCCACATCATAAGCGAGTAAGCTCGCCACTAGTTACTAGAGGTGCTAGTCCTGTCAAGTCCTGAAAATGACACTGGGTCCCTTAAGACCAGCACCCGTGCTCTTCTTTGTAGGCTGCAGTCTTTGCAAGCACCACTAAATACTTGGTGCTTTTTCTTGCTGATAACTAGAACTACTCAGAGCAGCACGAGCTTACATAATTTTGTCAGGGAGTTCGTTCCTCTCTCTTTGTCTTCCTGAGAACCGTCCAGACAAATCCGTCAACAGCTCTTCAAGCATCGATGCCCCATAACATGGCGCCGATAATGTTTTCAGGTGAGACGACCTTACCCAAACAGCTCCCAAGGTGCTGCTGCTCCTCGCGCCACCTTTAACGCTGAAAGAAAGTGTGCTCTGCTGTATTATTTTCCCCAGAGAAGTAATCGCAAGTAGCTGTTGATCTTATTGCCATGTGGTGAAGATATGCATTAAACTGTTTATGACCCGAGAGAAGCTAGGTAAGTTAATAATTAACCTCGCCATGGCCACGCCAGAGCCATGTACGCATGGCCGGTATGAGCCGGTTTGCTCACCTACTCACAGCGGCATCATCCCACTCCTGTTTCCAGCGTCACACACTCTTTTTCCTCACGACGTCGTCTGACTCTATCTCACCAGCCAAAATCCTAGCTCTGCGTTTTTGCACGAAAAGGATGATAAGCATGGTTCTTCCGATAACCATCGCCACGGCAGAAGATACTGTGTGATACGCACAGGCAATCCACAAGGCCACGATCTGCTGCACCGAAGTTAGGTGGTTTTAAAGCCATGCTACTGCCAGCACATCCTCCCAGACCTCCAAACCATACAGCATGATTGAGTTCGCCACCGACGCGAAAACCCGACTTTTTGACTCTAACGGTCTACCGAAATTCGGCATCAGTCACGACAGAGCCCCTGTTACCGTCAAGGCTTTAGTCACGGTTTTCCCAGTGTGTTCCCTAAATATGAGTCGAAAATCGACCCACACTTCAAAGTACCTGACTGCGGGGTTTTTGCAGATCGCGGCATCTACGACGTTTACACGAAAACTATCGCAAAACTATCGCTGCCTAGTAAGGATAACTATCTAGATTTTGCGGCTAGATAGCTCAAAGCCATTTTCTCCCAGCAACCCCGACACTCTGGATGTCTCCTATTGAATCCTGAGCTCAACTTGGACCCAAGATATTGTGTGCCACCCCCGACGTTACTTTTACCTTTCGTGGTTCCTCCGTAACGCCACATTAATCATGAAGGACGGAAGATTCAAGGCAGATTGGTGAGACCACCCCCAAATGTTAATATGTATGCATGGCTTGAGGAGTGCATGAATAGTTTGCATAATCATTTAGTCGAAAAAAAATACTGAAGACTTTATAGGTTACTATAAATTTCCAAATATTTTACCACTGTCCATTGTGCATATCTAATTTTTGTCTAATTGTGCATATCTAATTCATACCTAATTGTGCAATTCTATTTTTGAAGATTTATGGGATGTTTTCTTTACCCTGTGAAGTTCAAGTTATTTTTAAATCAATAATAGTTTTTTAAATAATTGTGCCATTATAAGTAGTACCAGTGGAAGAGGACAAGTAGTCTTAACTAAGAACAACGTACGGGAAAAATCAATATTAATCATCAATAACAATTAAAATCTTTGTTAACTACGAGCTCTAGCAGCAGATTACGCTAACGTCGTCTGAGGATAAATACGCACAGGTGTGCTACATAATTATTGGAACCTTATGAGACGCAATTACGGATCCACTTAAAAGAGAGCTGCCGAAGAGCTTTTGCGATTGACAAAAATAGACAGGGCTTGCCCTCGTAGAAGTTTACAAGTTTCTAAAAATTTTTTTTACTCACAAGACAGCAGTTTTCGTTTATTCGTTTCGAAATTTCGGGCATGGTCATAGGCCCCTGTACGATGGTACTCGTTTAGTTTTAGAGACTCAAGGACAAATTGCTCATACGTTATGATTAATGTACTCTGAAAATGCTGAGCATTACGAGCCTATACTGAATTTGATCGGTGCAAGCGGTAGTTGCGAATACTGTATACCATACAATAAAAGTTATTGGTGTATTGAGGATCACAGGTGCTCAAATAAATGCTACAAGTGTATGCTCACCTCTTTAAAATGTGATAGGTCCATTAAAAAAGTGTGATTCGTGCCACAGATTATTTTTGAAACTGACATGTTTTGAAAATCATTAAAAAAAAGGTTTGAATAATAAATCTTTTACTGTTTGCGAAAAAAAAAAATTTTTCAAANCTTCCTTGTACGCGGCAGCAGCTGCCCCGGCGCCTTCGCGAGTTCTGTGTCGCTGTGCAAGACGCCGTAGATGCTGCGCCTCTCTGCGCAAGTCAGCAATGTCCTCTGTCCACCAGTAGCACGAACGTCGACCCCTCCCGGCAGACCTTTTGGGCATACACGCGTCGCACCATTCCTTGACCCGTCTCGTAGTGCCACTCACGAGTGCCTCAGCCTCCGCTTGATTATTGATCTTGTTTAAATCGGCTGGAGGCGGCGCGCCAACCATGGCTTCCAGTAGCAAATCTCGGTTGAGTTTTGCAACGTTCCACCCGCTAACGCGCCTCCGGCTTACATCTCGCGAAGCTGCACCACGATCCTCGTGTATCACGAAGCTGACGTACTGGTGATAACTGGCCGTGTAGTCCTCCAGGACTTGCCAGTCGGAGACCCGTGCCGCCATTTCTGACGACACCAGCGTGAGGTCGATGATCGTTCCCCGGCTGCCAGGTCGCCTGAACGTTGCTGAACCACCAGAGTTCATGACGATGAGATCCAGCCTTGCAGCCATCTCTAACACCGCTCGTCCTCTGGGGTCGGTTCTCGGCTCCCCCCAAGCGATGGCCTTGGAGTTAAAGTCGCCGGCCAGGACTACATCACCACTTTCCCTGCACACTCGAACGGTATCCTCGAGTTCGGCAAGCCGATCTCTAAAGACACCAATCGAAATGTTAGGGGATATGTAGCAACTCACATAGAAAGCACTCCCACACCTGATCCACACGAACCCGTCTCCACCTCCAGTGTCGGATACGGAGAACTTCTCGCTGCGAATCAGGATGGCTGCGCATTTTGTCCTGTCGCAGTACCAGCCCCGGCCCGGTAGCGTGCGGGATGGCTCACTTATGAAGAGCATATCCACACCCCGGGCACGGGAAAACTGGTCCAGCAAATCGTGCGCGAGCACGGTCCTATCAAGATTCACCTGCAGGATCAGCGCCATTTCCTCGAAGCTATTCCCACAGCCGCCCGTAGGGCTCCACACCTGTCAGACCCAGCGACATGTCTGGTATCCGGCCTCGGGTTCACGTTCTCGCACAGGTAGCAGCTCGCTTCTTTTTGCGAGCAGCTCCTTGCTACGTGACCCTTTTTGCCACACCTGAAGCATGCCCCGGCTCTGTCAGGCCCGCCACACTGGTGAGAGATGTGGCCGAACCCAAGGCACCTGTAGCAACGCTCGGCCCTAATCCTGGGCCGAATCCTGCAGTTGACCCAGCCAAGCCGCAGGTGGTCCATTTTATCGAGGACCGCCGCTGCAGACGCAGGGGCCTCAATATAGGCGACCCTGTTTCCTCTGGTCGTTCTCGACGAAAGCCGCACGACCATCTCTGGTAGAGCAGCCCCGTCGAGACGACCCTTTATCGCCGCCGTAACCTCCTCTTCGGTCACCGTCGGGTCCACATCTCGGATCTCCCAGACGAGACGCGGGACGAGGGTGCGAACGCCGCCAGCATCCGCCACAGCGCTTTTTAACGCTGCCGCGAACGCATCGCGACGCTCAGCGTTGGCCTTTCGCAGTTCGACGAGGACTCCACCCGTCCTCGTCTCTCTGACCGATGCCACCCCCACCCCGAGCTCGTCCAGGCTCACCTTTTTCATCTGGGCCAGGACCTCGGCGTACTTTTTACCCTCAGCTGGCTTGATGAGGATTGCCTCTGGCCTGGCCCTACGATGCGGCTTCCCAGCGTTGCTAGGAGGCAGGCACCCCTCCGAAATTTTTTTCGGATTAGCGCCCTCCTCTTTCTCCATCTCCTTCTTTTTTTTCTTTCTTTTTTTGGAGACGGTCTTCCATTCCTTTTGATCAGAAGGATTACCGTCTCCATTTCCTTCCTTTGCAGGCGGGGACCGTTCCCTCTCATCCGGACTGGACTCCAGCCGCCGCGTCTTTTTTTTCGGCGGTCGCGCCGGGAATGTAGGACTCGGAGAGCTCCCCACATCCTTCCTCTTCTTCTCCCCTGAAGGAGTCGAAAAGAGAGATGGGGACCCCGACCCCCCCTCCCCAGCAGTAGTAGTAGTAGTAGTAGTAGTAGTAGTAGTAGTAGTAGTAGTAGTAGTAGTAGTAGTATGATTCTACCGTATACATGTGGCAGGGTTTTTACGTTTTTTATGTCCTAATACCTTTTTTATTTTTTCTTTGTTATCACTACCATCCTATTTTTCTAAGTACGCATGTCTCTTGTGCGGGCCCCTTGCAAAGTTTTCTTCAAATAACTTGGTCATCTATCTTACTGAGTTCTATTTACAGGACGCAAAGATTGTCTTAAGCACACCCTTGCTATTTTCACGTTCAATAAAAAGATATTTCTACAATAAACAATTGAACTTGTTGTACCGACCTTTTTATGACTAACAGTGATTTCACCCGATGTGCTGGCAGGTATTAACTTTTCTTTTTAAAGGAAGCCTCTGGAGGTCCTGACATCATGAGGCTAAATATCGTCTTTAAAATTTATTAAAAGGTACTTATCCAATTTACATTCATTTCGCTCGGACTTTTAGAGTACTTTACATAGATTTTTTTATTTCTAATAACTTTAAAGAGAGCACACAAGAAATCGCCTCTATACACGCTCCGTGCACCAACCCCCCAATTTTAAAATTAGTTTAATACTTCATTTTTTTAGTTTGCTTTCCGAATATGTACATA